>CABFOW010005114.1:0-20533 GCA_902141385.1 Timema californicum
CCCACTGATTATGCTAATGTGTAATCGTATTAGGACTTCTATATTACTGTCGATCGATTTTAAACATAGAAAGGACACTCCGTTAACACTGAAAGGTAGCTTAACTGTTTACACTATAGCTCTATCTTATAAGCTGCACCATAATTTTACGAAAGAAGGTAAGCTTGCTTCCTTTCAGGCAGAAAGTAGGGTATATAATTACCTCTAATCATGCATTGTTTAGTTTTAAAAATAATATTTGTTTCATATTATGCTAATGACTTTCTAATGTTAATTATAACAAGAGACAAACTATTTTTGTTATAAATTAATTCTAAGAAGACGCATGCAAACTCGCGCAGTGAGAATGCGAAACTCGAACCGCAGCTATCTAGATAATCCTAGGGTCTTCAACATTTTTAAGTCCAAGGGCCAAAGTTTTGTCTTTTGTTGGCTAACGGGCCACAATACTATACCGACCATATCCGTATTAAATAATATTAAAATATTAGCATCAGCTCATTCTTATTTACATTTACTCACAGTAGGAATAGGACTACTCGTGAAGTATGCGCTCTTGTTTGTTTTTTAAGATGTTTTGTATCAGAAGGTAGCGCATGATTTGTCTTGTATAGCAGAGTTGTAATTTGCCGTTTCAAAGTACATTTGAATAAAAACGTAATACTTTTCTCCATACAGAAAGCAACAATTTACGTAATATACGTACATGTTTTATTAATATATAGCTGTATTTGTCATTTTTTTTCCTTGAAATAATTGTATATTTTTCATGAGCCGGTGGGCCACGGGTTGAAGACCCCTGCCTATAAGCTAACTCAGCTGGACTTAGGTTTGATGACAGCCTCTATTATTACAATGTTGTTTTACACTTGTCACTCAATGACTACACTAACAGTTATAATATTTCCCTACTCACACAAGTGTCCAAGCCCAGAAGGAAGAGCATCACGAAGAACAGCACTGACCAGATCTGTGGGAAGGGCATTAACGTCAAGGCCTCAGGGTAGGTCACAAAGGCCAATCCAGGACCTGGGTGTACAAATACAATCAGTGGCCGAGGCTGCTCCAACAGTTGACTTTATTGCGCAAACACCATTCACTTTACAAAATATTTCACAGAAAGCTCGTATGATAAATATTAAGTTCATACTTCATAAATTAAAATAACCATGAGTATCGTTTATTCTTACTATAAACATTGATGTATTATTTTTATGTGTAAACTACATTATCAAATATTTAACATATTATTATTAATATATAAACACGTACAATTTGTCTGTAAATTAAAAGTAAAAACACGCTGTTAAGGAACTCTTAGAAAATGAAGGGCACAATGGAAAAGGGAGAATATCCAATTTTAACTCAAATTGAGCTAATGCAGTCATCGGTTAGACAATCATGAAACCTTTCTAATATATTTTATATTATGGCTTAAGGAAGTATCTAACATATTTCGATTAATTTAAAAAGGTATTTGCTGGGGTTCCTATGAGATTTTTGAAATAAAAAATTGTCCGGGAAAAGTGTGTAATGTGATTCTCCCTCTATTTATCCTGTACCCTAAATAACAAAATTTTGATCTAAACTTTTTTTTCATCCTTTCATTTATTTGAGGTACTTTCTAAACCGAATCGAACCTGACAAAACACGAGATAGAAATTATCTTAAATATATAACAGACACAACATCCAGCCTTCGGCCCTAAATTCATCGCTGTGAAAGTGTAAACCCACATATCATCTATGATAAATTTTAAGGTCGTATCAGGAATCATACCTGGGACTGATGCCGACTGAGCTAAGGTGTTGGACTTCAATATTGATACATTTTACTTTATTATTAGAATTTTTATAGAGGTTGATATTATCTATTACAAGTGACAGCTACAAATCACATGACTTAATGTGAGTTTTTTTCTACCAACATGTCTTACTACCTTTCAAGGTAATACCCAAACCGGCCACGCGGTACAGTGGAGGGAGAACGAAAAATTGTTGAGGAAAAATCACTCTCAAAAACTAGACTGGGATTCGAACCCCGAGCCCTCCGTTAATGGCAGTCAAGTCTATTTCGAGTCTATTGGTAAGACATATTGTGGCCAGAACAAATGCAACACATGAAAATAATAAAGATAATAAAGCAGTCGAAGAAACCTATGAACCAATGTGTCAAATGTTGGAGCAGTCTTACCTCCCGTAGCGACCTGGGAAACAGGAACTCCAGTTTGATGAGACATGAATCCGAGAACAGAGAACACAACGAAACCCGCAAAGATGCTTGTTCCACAGTTTAGAATGGGAACCAACATTGAATCCCTGGAAATACAATATCACACCAAAAAGGTTAATAGTTTTCAAATATGGTACGATAGCTCCAACGAGATTACATCTCATTTAGGATATGATGAATTAAATATGATTTTCTAACTAACATGCTGGGAAATAGTTTTGATAGTTTGTTGGTGACGTTATTTACACAAGTCTAATAATTAATACTGTAGCATTAGCCACAAGTCAGCGATACTCAAGTCAACAACAAACAGACTTACCCAAGTGCACGGACACCAACCGCTGTTGGCCTGACTACGCACTCGATCAACCCGCCGCTACAAACACGCCCGAACTCAACGACTGACAACAAAATACTGAGGCCGCACCAATTAAACGCTCAGCTACAAAATTCCCAGACCAAAGACTTTCAATAGAAAAGAAGATACTCTTCAGCCAGTGTCCAGTTTTGTTTCTACTCCAGTCTAGAATCGTGTAGAATTCTCCCTACCCTTTTTTATGTTTTTTTGTTTTCCTCCCCTCGTGATCTTCTCATTCCGTGTTCTGTGGACTGTGCTAAAACCGTATAAAAGAGTGATCGTGTGAGTAGAGAATCACTCTTGGACGGGTTTCGATGATCGCCAGGGGAAGCTAAGGCTTCGGAGATTGATAAAAATGTAAGCGAAATTCTTTTTCGACATGCAATTTTTTTCGTTTCAAAATTCTTTTTGGCTTAATGAACTTGATTTACTGAACTCTAACTAGAAAACAGCGCTTGTGATGTTGTTAATAATAATATTTTCCTTTTGGACTTAAACTTTATTTATATTGAAATGAACTTGAGTTATTAGACTCTGACTAGGAAGTAGTGCTATTGATGTTATTTTCTCCAATATTTACTATGAACTTAATTTATTGGGCGCCATCAGCGCTAGTGTAGAGGTCATTAATAACCGCCATAATAACTTTGTTTATTGATGATAATTTTTTTTAGCGTTGGCAACTAAAATGTGGATTGCTCATCAACTCTGTAATCAATATAAGAAATTTGATAGTTTTATGTCTCGGGTAAGACATATTTTTCCTTTTTGTTTGGAGATGTATAGATACTGATATAAATAAGTTTGATTTATATGTAAAGTGTATGAGTATTTCGCGGAGATCTAATTCATGAACTTTATATTGTTCTTTCCTGGCTAAAAAGTACGTATTTAACTTGTATTTTTGGTAACGTAAATTAGTGATGGTGATCGCTAAAATATTTAATGCGCTCTTCTAATGAAACCATGCTACAGTAGCCCCATGGCTTCTTTGGTGCTGACTGACAGCTTTGAGAAGTTACCAGACCAAATTATGTATCTCTACTCCAAACCATATGATCTGCAAAAACACTTGTTTGGCAGCTGTCACTTCTGACAGTAAGAATTTAGGTATATACCTAAATGTTGACTGTCAGAAGTCAACTGTGAGCTGTCAGTCAGCACCAAAGAAGCCATGGGGCTACTGTATTGTGATCACAAACTTTTTAATACATTATTTCTCCCCTTTTTGGGATCTTTCGTATTAATTGTTGTTCATGTCTTTTACAAATATCTAATAAACCACCCATTTTGTGAATCTTTTCAACTTACTCTATTTTTCCTCTACCTATTTTTCCTTAGGTATAACGTTATCCCGCTTCTAATATTTTTGTCTGGTAATTGAATTAGGGTAATGTTTATATATTTATACATTGTTGAGGTTGACCGCGTGGACGGGTTCCGCAATTGTTCCCAATTTCGTGTTCTGGATATTGTTTTCTTGCCCAGTTTTTTCTATATTCGTTACTCACTTAGCACACTCTTTTTTTTATTTATTTTTTATTTGAACTCTATTAGTTAGGTTTTAGGGCTAAGGGATGGTTCAATACTATGTTATTAGCACAAAATGTTATATGTGTATATATTTTGTTTTCTTAGCAGGGCGTCTTACTACCCATTCAGGCTATACGCCTATATACTAATTACGCTAATGGTTTTACGGATAAGGAAGGTAATATTTAGAGAAAGTGTATACAAATTTGCGTGGATGTAGAGTGAAAAAGCATTTTGGAAACTTCACCCTCATTACACCTGACCCAGACTTGAACCTCGATCTCCCCGTCATCAGCAGTCTAGTTTACTGAGAGAGAGATGCCTTAGACCATACGGCCACTGGAGTGGGTGGTTATATATTGACTTATATTGGATTAACACGTTATCATAATAATTGCAAGTTTATTTACTATATCTATTTTGTTACAGTCAGCTGTGGCTAAATTATAGTAAAATATAATAATATATGTCCTAAGAGAAAATAAAATATTTAAAATACATGCATTCAGATGGAAAACACATAAGACTTCCAACAAAATGGAATGACACCATTTATTTGAACATGCTATTTCAATTAGGCTCTATCCGTTAAAATATTGGTTAATTTTTTAATTTTTAATTGGTAAACTCTAAAGGAGTATCATTTATGGAACCGCATACAAAAATTCTAGGGAGATATATGTGTAAGAGCTAAAACAAAATGAGGAAATGTTAAAGCATCCAAAAGGGATATTATAAAGGAGATGTTCACATTTCATTAAACTTGAAGACGTGATTGTTTCTATTTTCCTTATACTATCCCAACGTTTAATATTAATCATAACACTATTTTTCATTGTTTTCAGATGCTTAATAGTCGTTAGTTTAAACGCAATATAATGTGTGTGTGCCATTTTATGTTACCATTTCACATTGTTGTTGAACTGATTATAGCTGGCCATGTGGACGATTCCACCCCAACCTGGACCCAAGGAATAGAAGATCTGAATGGCGGCATCGGCCCATACCTGTAACAAAATATCTAATATATACTGTTTTATAAAATAGCCTTTATGTAAGAGAAAACACACATAAAACATGTTCTCTCTCACGGTTTAGATGATCCTGGTCCTCTTACTCACAGTGACATGTCAATTGAACGTTTTGCATGTGTGATCAAAGTTGATATTCTTTTGAAAATGACGTATTGACATACATTATGTTTCGGATTGAAGCAGACCATATACTCTGTAAGAATACATTCGTTGATTTTTCAAACAAGGATAAGAGAATGTTAGACCATTAATACCCCACGATGAATGACTGTCGGAGATCTTTGAAGACGGGACCCTAAGGGAAGGATGATTTTCGGTGACATGCATTCACCGCGGGATATTAACGGTTCAACTTTATCCTATCCTTGTTTAGAGAGTAACATAACTCACTGTACAAAATATATTGTTTTCGTCCATCCGAAACACTGTCAAAATTTTATTTTCAAAATAATATTACCTTTGATAGTCCATAAGGAAACATCACACTAACAGGTCATTGTGAGAATGAGGGCCACAGATCGTAGTCAATCAATGTCATTCACATCCGGTTGGCAGGTGATAGGGGTCAGGAGGAAGGTGGAAATCATCGGTCCTAAAGAGAGTGGTCTTCAAAGATGGCCAACAAGCATTCATCACGGGGGTATTAGCTGTACACTCTCGATGTTAGCATTCTCTATCCTTGTCTTGCACTAGTGGATAATCCTATAGCTGGCGCAGGAATGAAGTCCCCCAGCTCAGCAATGTAACTGGGACGTAGCACAATGGATTCACACTTGATTGAAAAAACACAATAGTGGCTCCAAAACCTAGTGAATCAAAACACTTAACCCCCTCTTTCCTCCAGCAATTAATGCTTTTTTAAATGCAACAGAATTGTTTCTGCGCTATTAAGTAATAAATATAATCGCTTAGGAACATGTTAATCTAACCCGAAATATTAATAAGGATTTTAACACTTTGCTTTTGAAAGCTCTATTTGTACTACTAGAAAAATTGGATCATTTAAGCTCTTCATTAGTGATATCACGAGTTTTAATTAATTAACACGTACTAATTAAACACATCCAAAATAATTGGCAAGGTAAATGTTCTTCCCAGAAGTCGTCCCACACGCAACGTAACTTATCAATACAGCCGCGCTTATTGCTCGGCGTCATGTTTACCTACATTGTTCCTCCATGGTTTCAATAAATACATATTTTGTAATTATTTTTTATATTTTTAGCACCTGTTTAACCGGGTTATATACATGCCTATGTACTAATTACTCTAAGGGTTTTAGGTATTAGGAAGGCTATATTTAGAGGAAGTGTCGACGGATCTACGTGGAGGAAGAGGGTAAAACTATATTGTAAAAACCACCCTCAGTACACCCAACCAAGATTCGAACCTCGATCTCCTAGTCCTCAGCAGTCTAGTCTACTGTGAGAGTAGTGCGTTAGAGCATGCAGCCACTGATGTGAGCATGACGTATTATTATTAGCGCCGCGCCTTACTACCCGTTCGGGCTATACGCACTTACGCTAATGTGTAATGGTAGGGTGATTGTGAGATGAAATGAAGGACCATACAGTTTAACGTGGGATCCGAACCACAGTGGAGGCCTGGCACTCCACACAAGGTAAGACGTATTATTGTAGCTTGGGTTGGGAATAGGTGTTGTTTGCCGGAGAGGGTAGGAGGCAGGGGAGAAGTTTCGATTGACTCTTTGAAAACTATGTTGTGGTGCGTGTTACGTCAGAGGTCATGCAGGAGCCTTTTTACCATACTTGATTCCCTTAGCCGAAGCTAATGAATTCAAACATTTTTATTGGTAATAACTATTATTTACATACCTTGAATTCACCGCTAACCTATAGCAAAGCCCACTAAATTACATACACAGTATATTAGGTTTATGAGCTTTTCCTCTTAAGGTGGCCGCCTTGGTCAACAAGAAAGTATCAGTTGCTGACAGGCAGTCCATCAGACCGCGGACTGTGTCAGACCATCACAAAGCGATAGCTGGTCCGACATCAAGACATTGGTGAACCCGGTCTAGTCAGTTTAATGAATATCCACGGAGTGAAAGGGGCCATAATTGGACCATAGTGCTGACCCAGAATAGGTTGGGGCTATGATCACTGGTCATAACAATTCTGGACAACCTAAGTTTCAAACCTTAAAAAGTGGTATGTGTCGGAGCATGATCAACGGTGTTGACATTGTCATTATGTCAACATTTTAGCATAGTATCACACACAGGCCAGTGCATCATGATTCCTGCTTTACAAGCCCTGAGCACCTGAGAGTAATGATACGTTAAGTGTTCCTGAAAGAAACAGCGCACAATTCATAATTGTCGTGAAATGCGTATATTTTCTATCTCTAACGGGCTGGACTAGCAGAATATTTGTACTATTGGTAAGGTAAAGTTTATAGAATATTTATGGAATAAGAGTGTAAAACAATTTAGTAAAAATAAAAACACGCAACACACTGGTTATACGATCCCTGACCTCTTCATCATCACCGGGCACCCAGATCAGGTGATACTGGCGCCCTTTCCCACGTTCCTACTGATTCGGGTGAATACATATCATAATACTAAGACCGAAACACGAGTACTTTCTGAAACTCCCCTTTAAATGCAGCTAATGAATTTCTTCCTGTAATTGAGAGGTTCCGTGTAGAAATATATTAATAGAGTTGCTATGAGGGAAAGTTTGGCGTAACCATGACGATCTATTTTAACTAATAAAGGGAAATCACACTATATATTTTTCAGCAAAAGTGAAGAGATTTAAAGAATATTACGTCCAATCAGGACGTCCTACAATGACAACTGATATCAGTGGAATGCCAAAGCGCTGTAGAGCTCTCGGCCACGGCAGGCCTTAGAGCTAACACACCTCCAGTTAGTGCTGTAGTGTTCTCGGTCATGTAAGGCCTCAGAAGCAACACACCTCCATTTAGCGCTGTAGTGTTCTCGGCTATGAAAGGCCTCAGAGGCAACACACCTCCATTTAGCGCTGTAGTGTTCTTGGCCATGAAAGGCCTCAGAAGCAACATACCTCCATTTATCGCTGTAGTGTTCTCGGCCATGAAAGGCCTCAGAAGCAACACACCTCCATTTAGCGCTGTAGTGTTCTCGGCCATGAAAGGCCTCAGAAGCAACACACCTCCATTTAGCGCTGTAGTGTTCTCGGTCATGCAAGGCCTCAGAAGCAACACACCTCCATTTAGCGCTGTAGTTTTCTCGGCCATGAAAGGCCTCAGAAGCAACACACCTCCATTAAGCGCTGTAGTTTTCTCGGCCATGAAAGGCCTCAGAAGCAACACACCTATATTAAGTGCTGAATATCTCTCGGCCACGTCAGGCCTCAGTGTATAATTTAAGCATATTCAGAATTTTTAAATCACTAAGGCCGTTATTGTAAATAAATCCCGTCAGATACGTACCTTAAGGTTGGTCAACTGCCCCCATTGCGGGGATATGTAGAAGAGCACCCCTTGCATGGCCCCTGGCAGGGTCAGGCCTCTCACTAGCAGCACGAACAGGATGACAAAGGGAAAGGTAGCGGTGAAGTAAACCACCTTCCCCACGGACTTGACACCTTTCATGATGCACAGGAACACGACGACCCACGAGATGACGACACAAATCAGCAAGGGCCACACGATAGTTCCAGGGTTGGAGATTCCGTCGGAGATCTCGAGGATCTTGTTGCTGGAGCATTGTCACATGTGGAAATGCATGGGCATTTGGTCATAGGCCCCGGAACTAGCAAGGCATGGATACATTTTCCCCCTTCCTGATATCTGGCTTGTTGGGAGGGGGGGGGCAGAGCAAATTTTAGGAAAAAAGTTCAATGAACTAATCATGATTCTTGATAACAGTTGCATCGGAAAAGATCGATCAGTCTAATTTTTAATTTACTTGGTTTAAGGTCTTCATACACCAACGCGGTGGTAGGCGTGGCAGCGATCAAATGAACCTTTGTTATTTAATGGAAGTGCACAGACCAGCATGGGACAGTCGGACAATATTATGGCCAGTGCAGCGTTTTACCTCGTGCTGGCGGTCAGTTCCTGCATGTCGAGTTTGATCGCTGCCCGCGTCCAGGTGTGTTCAGTTTTTATAATTACCAATGAGTAGTGTTACAGAAATACCCATTGATGCTTTATACCATGCGGCCATGAAGCAGATCGAGTTTGGTCAAATCTCGATTTATTTCTTTGAAGATATTGATTGCAGTTCTCAAAGTAAAGTGAATAGTTAGAATCATAGCCTTCCTAAAAAAAAGTAATATCGTTATATATTTGTAGTCTTTGGGCCACGAAATGATCGCTTCGGTGTGTGCAATCGTGATCGCCACCACTGCCCGCCATTGCCATCGCACTGGTGTATTTCTTAACATCCACAAAAGATTACAACAAGTCCCTAAAATATTGTTTTGTAGGTGTGTAGAGGAAAAGAAATAAGTGTAACCTATTTACAAGCAAATATTTAGTTCAAATCAGTTCCGAGGCTTTAATCAATCAACTTATGACTATATTGAAAAACACTAGCTATATACCTACCGCGCCAAGGAAATTAAGTCAAAGATTGCCATGGCCAAGGAAGATTTCAACAAGAAGAGGTGTCTGCTGACCAGCAAGTTGACTTTGGAACTGAGGAAGAAACTTATGAATATCGTTTGCTCATTTGGAGAAAAAAATTTAACTCTCATGAAGATGGAAATGAAATACTTGTAGAGCTTTGAAATGTGGTTCTGAAGAAGACTTTAGAAGATCATGTGGACATACATGATGGCAGATGAACAAGTCCTAAGAAGAGTGGGTGAAGAGATAACTATTTTGGATGTGATTGCTTGGGTCAAAGCAAACTGGATCGGGCACATTCTTAAGAGGAACTTTCTTCTTCACGACGTCATGGAAAGAAAGGTTGAAAAAAGAGGAGCTTAGGAATAAGGTGAACTCAAATATGATATGACTTGAAGGAAATAAGATAATTCTGAGAGCTGAAGGTGGAGGCAGAGGACAGGGTGCGTTGGCGGTCGAAATTCACTGACAAAGGGAATGCACATGCAAATAAAAACAATAATATACAAATATGCTAGCTTGATACATGTTATTTCATAATATAAAATTATAACTTCTTAGATCTAGACAAATTTGTGTCAAAACTGAAAACCAATCAACTTACTGGAAGAACTCGTCCGCTGGTGTTTTTATTCTGTTGGTCAAGTTTTGCCCTGGTCTGGACATCTGAATGTCCTCTTGGCTGGTACCTAGCTAAGGAATACAAATTAATGTTAGTATGTCGTTAAAGCTTAAAATTATTTAATTAATCATATAAGGGGACAAAATAATCAGTCTCTTCTAGGCTGGTTTGCTGATGATGAGGAAGTTGAGGATCGAATCCTGTCCGGGTCTACTAAGCTGTTTTCTACTAAATGGTTTCTAGCTCTCCATCTCTGCAGATGTATGTACATTTCCTCTGAAGTACATCGTTCTCAATCCTAAACCCATAGTTTAAATATGTTAATTGTCCGGATTGGTACTAGATACAAACTAAACAGTACTCTTTTTTATTGAAGTTTCAGTTTATTGAAAATCTGCTACTTGCAACCAAATATTTTACCTAAATAATTGACAGAGCAAGTATAATATTTTCTTAATACATCTATTTTTTTTGTGAAATATTGAGCTACCCCCTGAAGTCTGGAACACACACACGTATCCGTCGATGCCACACTTGCAGATATGTTTGGCCATTCAGTTCTTATCCATACATCCTCAATACTTATAACCACATAAATTGGCGTCAACTTTAACTTTCTACGATTACATTTATACGCACTACCAATCACAGTCAAGAAAATAGGTGCGTGCTCATCGATATTAAGGCACCAATAAGAGTGAAGTAATCCGTTGATTTGCGTACATCCAGAATATGTCAGATATTCGCGGAAATATCCTCTGCTTGCTTCTTGCTAGCACGGATAACATGACTAGCTATTGATGATTTTCTCAAAGTGCTGTATTGGACCATATTACAGAATTTATCATTGGCTGGAATGATTGCGTGAATAAGAATACGGACTGTGTAGTCACGATCGAAAATGTGGAGGGCCGTTAAGTATACGAAACAGTAAGTACCTCGCGGATACAGTCTCTCTGAGCTCCAGGCTATATCCTCTTTATTCCCCACTTACATATATGTCTGTGTTCCAGGCTAGATCCTATTTATTCCCCACGTACATATATGTTTGTGTTCCAGGCTATATTCTCTTTATTCCTCACGTACATATATGTCTGTGTTACAGGCTATATTCTCTTTATTCCCCACGTACATATATGTCTTTGTTCCAGGCTATATTCTCTTTATTCCCCACGTACATATATGTCTGTGTTCCAGGCTATATTCTCTTTATTCCCCACGTACATATATGTCTTTGTTCCAGGCTATATTCTCTTTATTCCCCACGTACATATATATCTGTGTTCCAGGCTATATTCTCTTTATTCCCCTCATACAGATAAATCGGTTTTCCAGGCTATAATCTCCTTATTCCCCACGTACATATATGTCTGTGTTACAGGCTATATTCTCTTTATTCCCCACGTACATATATGTCTGTGCTCCAGGCTATATTCTCATTATTCCCCACGTACATATATGTCATTGCTCCAGGCTATATTCTCTTTATTCCCCACGTACATATATGTCTGTGTTCCAGGCTATATTCTCATTATTCCCCACGTACATATAGCTATATTCTCTTTATTCCCCACGTACATATATGTCTTTGTTCCAGGCTATATTCTCTTTATTCCCCACGTACATATATGTCAGTGTTCCAAGCTATATTCCCTTTATTCCCCACGCACCTACCTTATAGCACATGTCGGTGTTCCAAGGATTGCCGCAGTCCTCCCAAGGCAGTTTGTGTTGAAACGACACGGCCAGGAAGTAGAGAGGGTATGATACGATCACATTATAGTAAGTGAGGCAGATGAAGTTGACCGCCAGGATTGCCAACCCGGCACCTGCACACTCCAAACAAAACAATACAAATTACGCGAGTCGTTTTAAGGATTAATAAGGTTATATTTAGAGGAAGTGTACTTGCATTGGTGTTGAGGGCGTTGGAAAACTATTTTGGGAAAAACCATCCTCAGTGCTCCTGACTGATATTCGAACCTCAGTCTCCCCGTCATTGGCAGTTTAGTCTACTGTGAGAGTAGTGCCTTAGACTACGTAGCCACCGAAGTGCATGATTCATAATTAATTCATTTGGCTGGTATTGTCAAAAACTTTAAAATGTTGCTTAAGTTTTTTTCTCTGTGAATATCAATCATTTATGCAATCAAATGTATTACTAATTTACTTAGTAATACGCATCAAATTTATCTGTAACTGTTAATTTTCCTCCAATATGTCCCATGATGTCTTCTTCTTTCTATAGGCCTGGAGGTTGGTGGTATGACTCTTCACTATCTTTATAACACTGGGTTTCCAACGTGGTGCCCTAAGTCGCCTCCATTGTTTTATAAGTACGTACATAATTATAGCTTGCAATCGAATCATTCCCTTATCATTCCTAACAAATTGGACTTTTGGCTCTAATGTACGTTCCGGAAATATGGGACTGTCCCAGATTTTAACCAGTGGTCCCGGCGTCCTGAAAAATAGTTCCAGGACGCTCAACTGTCCCAGATTTGTAATTTTAGCATATAACTCAGTAAATGTAAACGATTTTGTTTACTTCAATCGCTACTGGCCACTCCTATAAAATTTCAAACTGATTCATATTGTGTGGCCAGACCGTACATCTAAGGTAAATCAATTACTGTAATTATTGTATATTGCTCTGTATAACATTTTAAACTGTTAATAAACCAATTTTGAATTGGACTGCTAAGCATTTGCTGTCCTGAGTATATTATATCATAGCATGTTGTATTTAGGCCAAGGCTAGGACTGATACATTTTTAATGGACCAAAACTAGTTAAATAAATGATACGGAACTCCACAAGGACTTTCTTGCTCTGTTGTTTAAAAATGGAGATATTTAATCAAAACTTATAATATATGTGAAACGAAATAATAAACACCAGCAAACCAAAGCATAGATTGCACTATATTTTTGGAAAACATTTTTTTGAGTCCCTGTTTTAAATTTTATTAAAAAAATAATTAATGTCTTCATTTGTATGTTTGGGGTGATAAAAAATATCAATTCAAGATCGTATTCAAATTTCGACTTCCGGTTAGAATTTTCAACATTTTATTAGGTGTCGGCCATCTTCATGCCATCGCATTGCTATTACATTCCTCATTTATACATCTTGACCAATAAAAATGTAAATATTGAATATTGAGTCTAAAATTGAGATAGATCATTGTTGTACAAATATTTCTCCTAAGAGGTTTAAAGAAAAATAACATACACTTTTTGAGAGACTTACTTATATTTAATTACTCTATGGCATTGCAGAATTATTAAGTAGTATCTCTACAACTAAGCTCACAAAATGGTATCAATATATTTTCCAATATCTCAGAAACTGTTGGTTTTATAAAAATATATTTCATATATAAGTTTTTTATTTTTAATAGTACTACAATTTTACAAAGATAAGTTATTTAATATCTCAGTTGCGGAGATACGGAAATTTAAGCTTCTGTAAAGTACCCTAAATTCATTTTCATGGGAAAATGAAAATAGTCAATTTATTTATAATCTTAATCAACGCCCAGATACGAATTTTAATCAAAATCGTTAGAGCCGACTTTTAGGAAATCGACTTTTTCTCTTTTTGCCCTGGAGTAAACTAATTTTAATTTTAGGGTTTGATATCCAATTCCAAAAAACCCTCGGGGAAACGCTATGAAAACCATAGATACCAAGTTTTAGCCCAATCGGTAAAACAATTTAGCCTTTAATTGGAGGTACAGACAAATATATGTAAATTCCCAAACAACTTTTTCGGATTCGGGTGGGGGGTAGGGGGGTCATGAAATATCGTGATTGATCAAAATATCGAGTTCAATTATTTTTACGATCACAATACTTTCTCTACCTGTAAGATAGCGAGAAAGTAAAAATGTAAAATAAAAAAAAAATATTTTTATATATTCATTCTCAAGGGTCAATAAAAACTCTTTAATAAGGCAATAAACTATTTCAAAACATCAAATAATTTCCCGGGCTTCCCGGTGTCCCGGATTTCTTCAATCACGGTTTGGTTACCCTACGCGTAATGCCTTCTGGGTTTAAGGTTTATTAAATTTGATGTGTATTTTTATGATACTTTTGCTTATATTTGTTTTACGTTCCAAGAGGTCTAAGAAAATCACGCATGACACATTTTAGAGGAATACACAATACCACATCCAACCCAAGGCTCTGTTAGTTATTGTTGAGCCTTCTGCTCTATAGTTGCTTCTCCGTCAAGCAAACATTTTGTAACTGTCCTTTCTGTCTCCAGACAATTTGTTTCCCAATTATTTAGTTTACATAACATTTTCATTTTCTTGGGAGCATGATGACTCATAAATATATACAACTTTTGAGTTAATAAATGGCTTTACATCCAATTTGTTGTAGATTTTAACAATTTAAATTTATAAAAATATAATAAGTACTTAACATAATAGGTTTATTCAATACATCAACACGCTGTTTATGGATTATCCTAACTTAGCTTTTAGAAAAATATTTCATTAACAACTCTTGACCTTAATTGATCAGTAATAGAAACAGGAAAACCTATTTTCATTATGAAGATAATTTCTTCAATCACCAAAACCGGTAACTTTAAATAAATGAGCAGACCGACCAAAAGTGTCGGGCTGTAACAAAGTTGACCGTGGCCAAGATCGGGCTTGCATGGTCATTGTCTATCTTATACAATAGCTTGTTAGTTGTACCTTTGAATAGGGGACATATCTTGAAGACTGTGAGACAACCACTGCTACTGAATTGTCCCAGAACGGTCTCCATGAAGAACAAGGGGATTCCACACAGGAACAACATCAGCAAGTATGGTACAAGGAACGCTCCTGGTGGACAAACAACACATCACACAGGTGGAGAGGTCAGTAGGTAACAACATCAGCAGGTATGGTACAAGGAACACTCCTGGTGGACAAACAACACATCACACAGGTGGAGAGGTTAGTAGATAACAATATTAACAGGTATGGTACAAGGAACGCTCCTGGTGGACAAACAACACATCACACAGGTGGAGAGGTTAGTAGATAACAATATTAACAGGTATGGTACAAGGAACGCTCCTGGTGGACAAACAACACATCACACAGGTGGAGAGGTTAGTAGATAACAATATTAACAGGTATGGTACAAGGAACGCTCCTGGTGGACAAACAACACATCACACAGGTGGAGAGGTTAGTAGATAACAATATTAACAGGTATGGTACAAGGAACGCTCCTGGTGGACAAACAACACATCACACAGGTGGAGAGGTTAGTAGATAACAATATTAACAGGTATGGTACAAGGAACGCTCCTGGTGGACAAACAACACATCACACAGGTGGAGAGGTTAGTAGATAACAATATTAACAGGTATGGTACAAGGAACGCTCCTGGTGGACAAACAACACATCACACAGGTGGAGAGGTTAGTAGATAACAATATTAACAGGTATGGTACAAGGAACGCTCCTGGTGGACAAACAACACATCACACAGGTGGAGAGGTTAGTAGATAACAATATTAACAGGTATGGTACAAGGAACGCTCCTGGTGGACAAACAACACATCACACAGGTGGAGAGGTTAGTAGATAACAATATTAACAGGTATGGTACAAGGAACGCTCCTGGTGGACAAACAACACATCACACAGGTGGAGAGGTTAGTAGATAACAATATTAACAGGTATGGTACAAGGAACGCTCCTGGTGGACAAACAACACATCACACAGGTGGAGAGGTTAGTAGATAACAATATTAACAGGTATGGTACAAGGAACGCTCCTGGTGGACAAACAACACATCACACAGGTGGAGAGGTTAGTAGATAACAATATTAACAGGTATGGTACAAGGAACGCTCCTGGTGGACAAACAACACATCACACAGGTGGAGAGGTTAGTAGATAACAATATTAACAGGTATGGTACAAGGAACGCTCCTGGTGGACAAACAACACATCACACAGGTGGAGAGGTTAGTAGATAACAATATTAACAGGTATGGTACAAGGAACGCTCCTGGTGGACAAACAACACATCACACAGGTGGAGAGGTTAGTAGATAACAATATTAACAGGTATGGTACAAGGAACGCTCCTGGTGGACAAACAACACATCACACAGGTGGAGAGGTTAGTAGATAACAATATTAACAGGTATGGTACAAGGAACGCTCCTGGTGGACAAACAACACATCACACAGGTGGAGAGGTTAGTAGATAACAATATTAACAGGTATGGTACAAGGAACGCTCCTGGTGGACAAACAACACATCACACAGGTGGAGAGGTTAGTAGATAACAATATTAACAGGTATGGTACAAGGAACGCTCCTGGTGGACAAACAACACATCACAGAGGTGGAGAGGTTAGTAGGTAACCATATTAACAGGTATGGTACAAGGAAAGCTTCCGGGTTATAAATATAATATTTAATATTTTACTACATGGTTCAGTAGGCCAATGGTCAAAGGCGCCACTTTCGTGGAATACTAGACTGTCAATGACGGGGATGTCGTGGTTCAATCCCGTTTGGTTGTAAGGTCATTTCATGTTAAATCACCCAATTTAATTTTTTTTGTTGCGGATCCATCTTTAAAAAATGAAATTTTTATATGTGATAAGTTGATATTCTAAAATAATAAATCCAAAACGATTTTTTACTGCCTCCATATTATATTTACACACAAAAATGGCCACTGCCGTGTGGCAAAATCAACGATTTCAGGTATTTAGAATTATTTTAATAACTGTATCCATTAAAGATATAAAGCTCTACATGGCGTCTTTGGAAATAGGACACTGTGAGCTATCTAGAATATGACTGAAAATAAAATATAATCTTATTTTTATGTCTTATATTATAGTACTAATAATTAGCTTAACTTTGGGATTTTTTACATTTTCAGACAATCTTACATTATTTACAAATTGAAAAAACACGTTGAAATGTTGAGAGGGATATGTCTACATGGAACACTTTCCAGTGATATCTCGTAAAACCCTTCCATTCACTCCCTTATTGGTGAAAAAATCCCTTCAAGTTTAGTTTTTAAAATAAATAAATATATGTTTGAGAAGCAATACAAAAAAGGGGCAAGTGTAACAATCTTAAAATTTTTGTAAAACCTTTTCATTATGACCCTAAACACACCATTTTTTTATTGGTTTAGTTGCGGTAGCGGACCAGAGATGTAAACATTTTTTTTATTTTTAGAGCTGTTATCTAAGTGAATTGTGGCACTTAGGGATCATCCATATTATTAATCTGACACTGATTTATTCTAAATATGTCCAGAATTACTCTCAAGTATGTTATGAAAACAATTTACAAAATGTTTTGGTACCTTAAATTTTATGCAGACAAAAAATATATCTCACTTTGGTATTTTCCTGTGATTTTTACATGTATATAGTTTTTCCCCACTATTATCTGCTTTTGCCACTGCAACAGCGTTATTGTGCCAACTGATTTTCTTCACAATAAAATAAGTCACTTTCTTAAATGTTTACACAACAGTAAACTTAGTTCTTCACTTAATTTTGAATTTATATTATGGACTCCACCGGTTGTTACCAAACTTAATTCAGGAGGGAAACATACGTAAAATATTATTTTCCTTGACCCATAGCCTACTATATCACTTTGTGCGAGTTTAAAAGAAGTGTTGGGGCCCGCAGGGTGAAAAAAACATTTTCACATTTGTCAGCTGAAAAATATTTTCAACCTTCCCTAACCACCTCAGAGAATCATAAACACAAGCTACATATTATTAAAATTTCTCATCCAACTTTTTGTATTCTGAGTGATTTTCCATAGCATGACACTGTCGTGAGTTTTTTTACTGTTGGTTTTCCTCTCATACTCCCCACACATGTGTGTAAACTTCATCCAGCCTTCCTAATCACTAACACATTAGTGTAGTTATAATATAAGCATACAACTCGAACTGGTAGTAAGACAACCACAATATATTATATATTATTTGATCTGGAGAAAGCGTAGACTCGGGTAAATAAGAATATGATATAGAATGTTCTTAGAGAGGATTATGTGGCTGCCTGGTTAGTAAATGCAACTATGGCTGTGTATAACGGAAGTAAAGCGTGCGTGTATTGAACAGGCTGTTAGACAAAATTGCGTCACGTCCCTATGATTGGCTAATGTATTCATATATAAGTATATGAGGGATGCTTGTGAGGACGTGGTTGGTGTACAATTGGACCATGTGAATGTGAGAGTACTGTTATATGCAGATGATGCGGTACTAATGGCTGAGAATGAAAGTGACTGGCAGAATGCATTAAACAGACAGAATGGATCTTTTAATAAATAACTCTAAAACTAAGGTGATAGTTTTTGATAAGGATGGATAAGGAAATGATTGTCAGCTTAGTATAAATAAAGAACTGTTAGAACAATTTAATGTTTTCTTGTATCCGGGCAGAATGTTTTGCAAAAATGGAAGGCTAGATGGTGAAATCGACAGACTGGTGAATGCATATCTGATAGTAGTTGGATGTAGTTTGACTATTGCAAAGAATGAAGTAATTAAGAAAGAGGCAAAGAGTGCAGTGTGTAAAATCGTATTAACGCCAACATTGTTTTATGTATGAGAAGCGTGGGTTTGTCAGGAGAAACACAAGATCAAGGAGAATACGGTTGGAATGAGATATATCTAAGAAATGTAGGATGAGTGTGGATCAAGTGATGAAGCAAATATATGAGGGTTGAGTTTGTGTTTCAAAAGAAAGGGGTATGCTGTGTAAGACGTGGATGACAGGTTGTAGATGAATGTGTGAAAAAGAGAAAAATTAAGAGTTTTAAGGACCAAAGAGCATGTATGGTTCGATATAACATATCGAATGTATATCATAAATGTTGTTGAAGTGAAGGGCGTATTCAAGGCTAGGGATGTGTGAAGAAAGTTAGTGAGAATGGATTATGTATAAAGTTATTTTTTTGAGTTAAATGCACAGTTTCTTGCCTATCCCGTAGGAGAATGGCGCAATTATGTATGTGTGTATGTTTGTATGTATATGTATGTGTGTATTTATGTATGTGTGTATGTATGTCTGACTGTATGTATATGTATGTGTGTATATGTATATATGTGTATGTATGTATGTATGTGTATGTATGTGTGTATGTATGGGTATGTATATATGTGTATGTATGTCTGACTGTATGTATAAGTATGTGTAAGTGTGTATGTATGTGTGTATGTATATTGTGATTACATTTATTTAATCAGCTTTCAGCCTGGCTAGCGAATAGGCCCTCGAATAGTTGTAGGTGGCCACTGCAGGTATTCGATCTATCTACAAAGGGAAAGTTGCTTCGAAGCAGATCCCGATGATAACTAGCGCCGCTAACGGGTGATTCTCAACTAGAGAGCTGAAAGTGTAACATTACGTTGTATAATGTTACAACTGGACCCCGCCCAATACTAACGTAAATATACATATCGCATCAAAGCATACTACCCGCTCCAATATAAGTTCAACTCCATTAGGATCCCTACAATAGTATGTTTCTCTGTTGTAGTTCTTGTAGGCTAAGAAGACATAATAAATACGAGGCGGCACAATATATTTCATTACTCGATCCAATTCTAAGTATTAATTTGTTCATGTACTTACAATACTAATCTGCTCACAATAGAATCCTGCAAGGCTGGCCGGCACCTGGAATCCTATACTGGCGAGTGGGTCAAGGGAGATCCAGTGGATCAACAAGCGTCCCGGCACTCCGGCTGTACTAGCGTGAAATGAGCCAAGAACTATCAATTTCAACTAGACGACAATTATGTTTCCGACCTCTGACGGATGCTAGAGGAACCTCCTTCAAAACATCGGGTGATTGGAGATATTCACGGATATTCCGATGGAGCGAGTGGAATCAACAATGGTCTACGTGTCTGTTTCAAGGCATCGTTGACGTCATGCATATGTTTTGTGTACTCCCACCTCCCATCCAGAACAACGAAATCCCTATATAATGGCTGTGCAAGCTTGCCATAGTTAAATATTCTACGATCAACGATCGACGACAGACCATTGTCATGGACCTGGACAATGGCTGGAGAAACACTTGTAAAATGTATCAAAATCGTCGCTTAGACGAGTGGAGTTATGAACTCTAACTTCTTG
>CABFOW010005114.1:24586-35729 GCA_902141385.1 Timema californicum
TATGTATGTATGTATGTATGTATGTATGTATGTATGTATGTATGTATGTATGTATGTATGTATGTATGTATGTATGTATGTATGTATGTATGTATATGTATGTGTAAGTGTGTATGTATGTATATGTATGTGTAAGTGTGTATGTATGTATATGCATGTATAAATGTATATATATGAATGTGTATGTATATATGTATGTATATGTGTGTATATATATGTATACATAACCATGTGTGTATGTATGTGTATATGTGTGTATATATATATGTTTGTATGTATGTGTATGTGTATGCATGTATATATGTATGTGTATGTATGTATATGTATGTGTATGTATGTCTGTATGTATGTATATCTGTATGTATGCATGTATGTATGTATGTATGTATGTGTGTATGTATGTCTGTCTGTATGTATGTGTGTATGTGTATGTGTGTATATATGTATGCATGTGTATGTATGTGTATATATGTGTATGAATGTGTATGTGTGTATGTATGTGTATATATGTGTATGAATGTGTATGTGTGTGTATGGATGTGTATGTATGTGTGTATATGTGTGTATGTATGTGTATGTATGTATGTGTGTATGTATGCATGCATGCATGTATGTATGTGTGTATATGTGTGTATATATGTGTATGTATGTATATATGTGTATGAATGTGTATGTGTGTATGTATGTGTATATATGTGTATATATGTATATATGTGTATGAATGTGTATGTGTGTGTATGGATGTGTATGTATGTGTGTATATGTGTGTATGTATGTGTATGTATGTGTGTATGTATGCATGCATGCATGCATGTATGTATGTGTGTATATGTGTGTATATATGTATGTGTATGCATGTGTGTATATATGCATATATGTGTATGTATGTATATATGTGTATGTATGTATGTGTATGTGTGTATGTATGTGTGTATGTATGTATGTATGTATGCATTTATGTAAAATGCTTCCATTCTTATCCCTACCGTTTAAAACGCATATTGTTATATTTCTTTATGAGCCCACAAAATATAATAATCTGTATATAGGCTGGTGAAACACAACATTTTTATTGCTTTATTTATTAATTGGCACCTTCTCATAAAATGTTCTTGTTATTTAACATACCAGCCATTGTCATAAAATGTAGTGTTGCCAGGGTTAACAGAGCTTGTCAAAACTGTACCTGGGATATGTTCTCACACACGCTGACCCACTTTAACCAACCATACATAGGCTACTTTCTACATACTTCACCTGAGAGTATATGTATGATAATAATTTGCATATTATTGCCCTATGTATTTATTTCTCTGAAACTTACCAACTTTCTGTGTAATACCATTTGACTAATTACGCTTATTTGTTAAATACAAGGAAGGTTGAATTTATATGAATTGTATTCACATTTTAAGGAGTGAGAGTGTTAAACAATTTGGGTAAAACCACTTGAAATTAAGTTATTATTTCATTTTATTACACTTTTAAAGTTGAATAGTTTATTCTATATTCAGGTAAGTACTTTGGTTAAAATATTACCCTCTAAAATTAAATAAACTTGAATTCACGTAAAATATCATATTTTTAAATTAATTATGATATTTATGATCAGTATGGATATGCATTTCTAATATTATAATTAATACTTTAAGAAATGTATATATTCATCCTTAAAATGGCAGTTCAATATGAATTTTGCACTGTACATTCTTAGTATTACAAGAAAATAATTTTATGTAGTTTTCGAAAATATTTTGTTTGTTTAATCTCTTAGATTCACTTCAATAATGATCTCTATAGAAATAGGCATGGTACATAAAATTAAAATACTAAATTAAAAGTCGCACCGCCATTGTTTATAATAGGAGTTTTAGGTACATTTTTTAGGATACTTTTATGTTTAGGAAAACTATATTTTTAAAACTCAGTAAATAACTTCATAGTTTGGTAAGCTTGCTTAAAATTTCTTATTTAATTTGTTTTATGCATTGTTGTTTGTAAATTTACTAATCAAATTTTAATACCTATATTTTATAAATTTTTCAACTTGTATCAACTATAATAATAATATAGAGTATTAAATTCACTTTTGTATTCAGATTGTTTTAATTGTGGTTAAATACAACATTTACAACTGACTATAATTTTAATTATGGATCAAATAGCCAATTTATTATATTTGTTAATTATGGTTAAAGCCCCATCTAAATTTCATGTTATTTAAAATGGAAAATAATACCTGGACACAATAATTGACCCCAAGACCTTTGGTTTAAAACATCAATGTTCTAACCACTGAGATATCCAGGATTCGTCCCGTCCCCAGAGTCATTTTCTATTAATATTTTAGGGCAGAGTCTGTGATGGACGTGTGGACAGCGTGAGCTACAAATATGTAATTAATTAAGAAAAACGAGCTGTCAGACAACGGATCCACCTTCGACTCAGGAAAAATGTATGCTTCCAATAGTATAATTTTACCAAAATGCATGCATTATGTAGCTGGCCATCTACACACGTCCATCACAGACTCTGCCTTAAAAATGCGTGAGGAATTACCCTGAATACGGAACGATCCCTGGATAGCTCATTGGTCAGAGGATTGGCGCACTAAACAGAAGGTCTCGGGGTTAATCCCTGTGCCTGGGTGTTATCTTTCAATTTAAATAATATTATTTTAATTTTACCCACCTTGGTGGCGTAGTTAGCTAACGCGCTAGATTCTTATTAAGCTAGACTGTCAGGAGATCAATCTCGAATCTCACTCGAGATAACTGGGAGTGGTTTTTCCTAAATGGCTTTCCACTCTCCCTCCACGAAAGTGCGGGTTTACTTTCTCTGTATTCAACTTCCCCAATTCCTAACCCATTAATATAAATAGTAGACCTACATAAGCGTGCAACCCTTTAGGTTAGTAAGATGTGGGGCTAGGTATTACATATTATAATAATTTTTTAAATTGGGAAAATATTACCTTCCCACACTATTAAGATATGAATATTATAAAATAAATCCTAAATTAAATATGGGCGTGTTTATTATAATATTATTATTTATTTTTAAGTTTCATAGTACTTTATTTAATTGGACGTCAACTACTCATCTCAATACCCTGACTGTAGTCCTATAGATGCTTACTGTATATGATAAATACAACTATCCTGTCACATATCAAATCCTACACGAGAACACCCTAACTCATGGCCTCGGGGAACCTAAACCATACTTTCTTAACTACGTTCATCACAATGGACAGCTTCTAAACAGTAGTGTTTAGTCTGGCTGAGAACTTAGGGTCTACCTATTTGGTTTTAATTTATACATAGGATACCATAAAAGGAACAAAGTACAATAATTAAATCAAAGATGGGACACAGTGTAAATATCAAGTATACAATAGTTAAACCAAATAAAGCACTCAATCCTACCTGCAGCATGATGTGTAAATTACAAGCTAAACTACAATATGCTAAATGTTTTATGAAAATATAAAATCAGATGTTAATATAAATAATTGATTCATAATAATCAGATTATCTAAGGCCATAGCCAGCCAGTAATTTCAGGGGGGTTTGTGGGCACATATCCCAATTGATGAAGGCAGCGCCGGTCTAACGCAAAAGTTTTGTCTGTGCAAAATTCAAATTTTGTGGCCCCCCAGCCCCATCTGAGAAAAACTCTGGAGAATACTATATATGGACATTTTAAAACTAGACCCTATGTATACCATTTTGAATGTTCATTCCCAAATTTGTTACACATCTGAGATTGTCTTTCCCCAGAATTCGGGAAATATGTTCCTTCGTAACAGGATTGAATTTTGCAATAAACTCTACGATCCCGAGAAAATTTCCATTGTTTTTGCTGTAGTGTGTTTCGTGAGTTTCTCGAAAAGCCGTGTTGTGTTGGGCAAGGTGGCAATATGTCAAGATCTCTCGTGATGACATTTTCCCTTCGCAATTAATCTTTGATTTTTTTTGTCATCAATTGTCTTGCCAGTGTTAAATCTCCTTTCTGCTTCAACTCATTCTTCGTAGCACTTTAAATGCTTAGAGGACGTCTCATGTATTTCCGATGTGCCTTTAACCACGATTTTTATTTTCATCAGATAATGTAGTGCTGGTGATTGACGTGTTAAATACCTTGCAGCAAAAACAGTATACACTTCCCTTAGAATGGGAACACATTAACCATCGTCTTCTAATTTTCTCGCCGTTGGAAGCAAGCCGATAATAAAATACGCTGAAAAATGATCTTTTTGCACCGTCTCTAGCGTAGCTGTCTAACACTGTTGAGATTCGTCCTTGCGAAATAATAAAATTACGTCCAGTTGCGCTTAGCCCTTTGGGCCAGTTAGCCTGATCTTTCAATTTGTCACAAGAATTATTCATTTCTTGGATTGTATCAGTCACATAACTCTTATCACTGTGATCAGTAATTTTCGTGGTGTTAGAATCATTGGCATTGTATTTTATTAAATCTTCTGAGCAATATTCGTCCTCCACTGAGCGCTGTTTCAACAGATGATCATCATTACATTGAGTTTCAATTTCAATTTCTCTACTAGTCATTAAATAATTACAAATTAGTTTAGCGCTTGACTTAGTTTCTTGTAACTTTTTGCTTTCCAATTTCTATTTTCGGCTTTAGGAAGTTTGGAAAACAATTTAGTAACTGTTTTAAAAAATAGATTCAATATTATTAAAAAAACAAAAACCACAAAATGTAAAAACATAATAATGGCAGAAATACAGCATACTACACATTACGCTTCCCACAGTACAGCACCTACTAAAAAGGTTTGCACCAACATAATTGAAACCAAAACTTAAGCAAAATTTCCCAGAACACCATATAAACTAAAAATAATAAGTAGCGAACTGCAACACGCCAAACTATAAATAAAGCGAGTAAGCGATTGTCAATAAATCACTCGCACGGAGGTTAGGTGACTGACTGAGAAATAAAAACTAGCATTACACCTACACCCCTCCCCCATCCCCTGACGCCCACCAAAGGTTCGTCCTGAGCCTAACTCATAGATCGTACAGTCTCGACCCGGCAACTGGTATAGTCCTGTCACCAATGTAGTTGACAGAGGTACGTCGTACCGGACATGTATTTACTTTGTTAATGTATTCTGATGCACTAACTTGAAATAAAAAAAATACTCCGTTTAACGTGGATGTAAATATAAATTTAAGAAATAAGCATTCTTCTTACAAATTACTTTCTTTAATTGTAGTTATAGTTTCCCAGATAAAAAGCAAAAAATATTTATTTTTGAGCCATTTTGGCATCTCCCTGAATTTTTTTGTCTATGGTTGCACACGTAGCATACGCCTTAGACCGGCCCTGGCTGGATACTAGGAAAAATTCTAAATGATAAACTGTTCTAGAAGCTTTCTGAAGTGTTTTTTTTATGGTAACATAGCAGGAGACTAGGACAAATTTTAAATATTAAACACCTCTTGAAGCTAACTTCAGATATATTTTTTATGGTAATTTGTACTTATTCCTTCATTTTGTTATTGTTTGCATCATAAATAAAGCCATATATATTTTGTTCATAAAATTTCGGGTGTTTGAACCCCAAACTCCCCCTGACTAGGCTTTGAGATTATACAAAATGAATTATTTTAATTTAATAATTTTAATATAACTACACACACACACACACACACACACACACACACACAAGACTTAGATATTTTCATATCTCTATCTAGGAATTATGAACAAAAACTGGTCCATAAGTTTTTGAAACTTAGATATAGGACAAAGTTGAAAGTTTTATTTTGATTTAAATATTTATTGATTTGGTGTAAAATAGATGTACATCTATTCGAGGGTAAAAATTACTAAATTAAGGATTACATTGCATTTCATAGCAAATATAATCAAATCTAACTGCATAAAATGGTTTGAAAATATATCACAATACTTTAAACTCTCACCCTACCTTGAATGTTAGAATGAAGAAGTTGATTACAAATGATCTAAAGATGGGTTAAAATATTCCTTTTTTCAATATTTGACCAACCCCAGTCCATTAAAAAGGCTATTTCAATGGATGCTCCAAGATATAATTTAGAATATGAGATAATTTTATCTCATGACATTTTCTTATGGATTCCAATAAAAAAATAATGGCTCTAGTAAAATATTTGATTTTTTATCTAAAAGCTTAATACTTTCTCCAGAAACTATCTCGGTAGACGAAAGAAGATTTACACTCCTTTTAATATCCGTAATATCTATTTTACATGGCACCTTTATCGTTAAATGGAAACTCTAAATGAAATTAAATACATGAAAAGGTCACGATTATTGTTAAAACATTGCAATCTCACAACACAGAAATAAACAAAATCCTATTTAAAGTTTGTTTAAAATTAGCGCAAATCATTTCAGCTGGTCTTCTGTCGATCTGTTCTGAGACAGATATCAACTGGAAGTCTTCTATTTTCCTCGGTGCTGAGCGTTTTCTTTCATCCTTTTGTAGTTTCTTCCTTTCTTGATATCTGTTATCATTCCGAACCTTCTTCTTCTTCCTCTTTCCCCCTCTAACTTCCCCTCCATGATCCTCTTTACCAAGCAATCCCTACGAAGTGTGTGGCTAAACCAATATGTTTTTCTCTTCCTTTTCATCCCCCTTCGGGATATTCTCTTTTCATACCCTCCTCAAAACCTACTCATTACTCCCCCTGTCCATCCAATTCACCTTATACAATCTTCTCCACAACCACATTTTAAAACCCTCCAAATATCTTTGTTCCTTTTTTTTTACTGTATACATTTAAGACCCATACGTCACCACACCCCACACAAAACACATTGCAAACCTTTTTCTTAACTCAATTGGGATTCTTCCAGATGTCAGCAATCCCCTTACTCTTCCATATGTTCTCCTTGCCATGGCTATACTGTTTTTGAAATCCTCCATACAGTCTTCGTTCCAAGTCACTAGACTTTCCAAATATTTAAACGACCTTACTTGATCTAGTTTCTTCCCTTCAATCGATATAGTAACACTGCCTTCTTTCTTTTTAACTCTCATCACGCTCGTCTTACCTATGTTTATTTTTATTCTAATTTCCTTTCCCACTCTTATAATACCATCCATCATGCCCCATGTTTCTTATTCCAACTCTGCTCACACCACTTGATCGTCCGCTTACCTAGTGGTTTTTAGTCGTTATCCCCCTACTACGATACCTCGTGGCCTTTCTAAATATTTCTACATCAACCTTTTGGCGTGAATATTGGAAAGCACTGGTGACATACAACATCCCCTCTTCTAATGCTCATCTCTTCCGTTTCAACTTCCTCCACTCTCACCACCTCCTTATGTCCTGTCCTTTATCAGTATTCTATTCTTCCATTCTATACCAATGTTTCTCAAAGCCTTCAGCAGCATACTCCAGTCTACTCGATCGAACGTTCTCCCAGTAAATAAAACAAACATACATTTCCTTGTCAATTTCCAACACTTGTTCTGCCAGCATTATTGGATACTCAAATACAGCTATGGTCCCTTTTAACTTTCTAAAACCAAACTGGTCCTCTCCTAAACTCTATATTTTCCGCTCTATTCTCCCTAGCACCATCTTTGGCACAGATTTAGTAATATGGCATATACAACTAACTGTCCGATAGACTTTAAATTCTTTGGCGTTGCACTTCATTGTTAAAGGAACCAAAAGGGTCTTAAGTAGATCTTTCAGCCAACTGCCAATGTCGTATATCCTATTGACTAGATTGGTTAGTCTTGTTGTTGCATTAGTTCCTAAGGCCTTAAATATCTCAGGTGGGTATTCAATCGAATCCCAACAATATCCGTTTTTTGATATCTTGGATCTTATTCTCAACCTCCCATCTTTCTATCCTCGGTCCTCCTCGTTACATTCCAGCTTGCCTTCCAACACCTTTTCTTCATGATCCGCCTGAGAATCACATATCTCTTTTATCCTATCCATACCACCTTGTTTTCTTCTGCGCATTAGGTTATCCTTCCCTGCTTATTTTGAATGCCTTCTATTTGTTCATATATCCTGTCTACCTCTTCCTCATCTGCGCCAAATGTAGACATCTACACTTGAATGATAAAGATATCCACTGGGTTCCTGAATATCCTGATGGCCAGCCCCTTATCACTTACAGACATCACCTTAACACAGTACTTTCCTATAAATCTGTCCAACGCCTCCTTCCTTATTCTAACCTCCTTTAGTAATCATCTGTACTTTCCAGACCCCACTTCCTATTTTCCCCACCATCATACTGCACCTCATCATAGAATGCTGATGTTATATCTCTCCATTTTTTCTAACCTCTCCAATTTTCCTTTGCTATTTATTATTCTCACATTACAAGTTCCAATCCTCATATAAGATATTTTCTTCTTCCTATTGTTATTATTAGCTCTCACATCGCAATTTTCACTTGGGAGAGTGCACACCCTCAGATCCGATTGGGGGCGTTCTACTCCGGAATATTTCCTATACGTAACAACCATGTACACTGTACAGAGTGCCACATAACCATTTTCCAGGAGTCTGTGGGAAACACCAACAGCTGTACATGCAATGTGACTTTGTTCCTGGTTAAAATGAACGTTTTTACAGTTCCGGTTGATTGGTGAACCATGGTGAACCTACTGAATGACACCAAGGATCAACGTCGTGGAGATAGTCGCAAAACCATAGGTGGTCTTCAATGTTTAGCACAATTTTAATTGGTCTCAGGGCTACGAGAAAGGTTTTTAATGCTGCTCGTTCCCGTTATCGTCCCACAGTTTCCCGCGAGACAAACTTTACCCTCTGCTGCAAGATTTCCGTCTTAACATTTGCATTGCTTCGACGTCTTTTCCCACTGGTATTCTTGAAGTAGCCTTTGCTCTCTCGCGACAGTTTCTCAGGTCCAAAGTGTCCTTATTCTGTATTACAATTATCTTATCCTTTTTTCCAATTTACCGTAACCCACCGATTGCTTCTTCACAATCTCCCAGCAACCAACTTTCAGTTAATGACATTTCTGCCAGCTTCCATTGCCTCACGGTCTGATACTTCCAATGAAACGTTGGTCCTGTGTCATTCAGTAGGCTCACCATGGTTCACCAATCAACCGGAACTGTAAAAACCTTCATATTAACCAGGAACAAAGTCACATTGCATGTACAGCTGTTGGTGTTTCCCACAGACCCCTGGAAAATGGTTATATGACACTCTGTATATGATAGTTTTGTCCAGAGGGACAGGGGATAGCACAAGGGGTTTTAATGCTGTGGTTTCCCCTTGCCTTTCGCATCCAATGCCATTGACCTTGATATGAGAAAAGTAATTTTTTAGCTTAGTAAATTATATTTTCCTCATTGTTCATGGGCCTTTTATCAGCTTGTTTTATTTCCTGGCATCTAAATGCTTTGAATAAGGTTTCTTCAACAAATAATTCGTAGATCCTTTAAAATTTGATACGATTTTAAGGCTAGAAAAAAAATCATATTTCATTTAAACCTATTATAATGCACTAATTAAAAATTTGTGTTGATTGCTAATCATACTTTATTTTAGACACTGAGATAAAAACTATTTCATATGTTAAGTTTAAAATTTGTATAGTTATTTATAAACAAAAATAGGTGTAATAATATTTTAGATATTACATTTTATCATTTTAGCCATATATCATTTTACGCACATTTATATTTTTAGACTTGAATCATTTTATTAAGATGTCATAGAATACAATAGCTAAACATTTAGATTATTATAATGTCTATTATTATTTAATATAAATTTATTTTTTAATTAATTTATCTTTTAAAATTGATTGACAGCCTCATCGGTCTAGTGGTCAGAGTTCCTGACTACAAATACAGAGGTCCCTGTTTCGATCACCAGTGCTTACAAAATGTAACTGTGAAACACTTGGTCTGAAACGGGGTCAACTCAGCCTGGTGAGGACAAATGAGGAGATACTTGAATAGAGAAGTAGCAACTCCGATTTATAAAACTGAGATTAACAGTTAAAGAGCTAGCTGCGTTGACCACATGATACCCTATATCCACAAATGTTGGTACTATAATCGCTAACAGCGGCGACCGCTCGTTGGTCTGGCTAACTTGCGGGCTTATATCATGCATTTATTATTGTTGTTATCTAATGGCTGTATAATGAATAATTTGGGCAAACACTTCTTACCAAATATTTTATATTAGTCAATAATTACACACACAAAAATCATTAAAATGTGTGATTAAAATTAATTAAGAAAGTTACAAACATAATATGTACACTCTGTTTATCTGAAATATAGCAAGATTAACTTTTAGGGCTCCACTATAGTGTAGCATATAAAAAAGAGCCCTGTGTAGTCAACTAAGAAAATATTTTAAAATTTAATATATTTTACGACCAAATATCTTCATTAGATATTTGTATCTGTGAAATAGTCTTTGAATACTTGACACAAATTAATCTAACCAGTTGTTTAACATTAATTTATTCTTAAATTTGTGTAAGTAAAAGAGTAGGGGAGAGGGGAGGGGTAATCTCCCCAGCTATGTATAGCTAAATGCTCAACATGAAACTTGTGTGACCTTGTAACTCTATCAGAGAGTGATTGCAGTGGGGGCTACAAGTGTTCCAGCAGTTAACATTGTCAATTGGAGGGCGGCGCAAGGTCTACACGTCCTAGAATACTATACAGGGTGTCGCAAACTATGCACGGGACAATTTATACAAGATTAAAAGTGTTTATCAGCTGAAACCAAACTTAAATTATCTCATTAGGAGAACATGTGGATGAGGATGATTAAATTTAAAGAGGGATGGGTAGACACAGTGTGGATAAGAAATAAGCCTCATGCCCCACTCCTCCCCCTTACTCCCCAACACACTCGGGTCAGAGATAAAACTCAGAGTTTGAGTCAAACACACTAGCATAAACTTAACTTTGTAGGTCAGAAAAGAGTTTGTACGGCTTTGTGGTGAAATAATATCGAGAGGGAATCAATTTGTTTAAAATATCGCATTTGTATTACGCCCACAACATTATTAAAGTAACCCGCCTCGGTGGCGTAGTTAACTGACGCGCTAGTTCCGTGTTGAGCTCGACTGCCAAGGACGGGGAGATTGAGGC
>CABFOW010005114.1:35817-46632 GCA_902141385.1 Timema californicum
GGGGGGCAAGAGGCAGTGCTAATAAATGGTTTTACACTCTCCCTTCATGCAAATACGGGTTCACTTCCTCTAAATTTTACCTTCCCAATTCCTAAACCATTAGCGTATTTAATACTTAAACGTATAATCTTAATGAATAATAAGACGCGGTGCTAAATTAAATTGAAATATTAAAGTATACTAATTCATTATAAATATCCCTATGCATCATATTTATAAAAAATTAAATCTTCTCGTTATCATTTTCAGACAGATTAGCCAATTTTTAAATCCATACCTAAAGATATCAACAATGAGCTTCACTCGCGTGATTTCAAAATAATCAATTATTTCAAGAACTCTATTAATCTTGAAATCGTTAAGCATTTAGTATTTTGATTTAAAATCAAGTACAAATAAAATAGAAACACAATTTAAATAGTATAAATTTTAAAAAGGGTTTGTTTTCAAAAGTTGTGTTGGGAGCTTTATTTGATATACAGCGTGTCTCGCTGCCAGTTCCGGCTATTAATATTAATAATGTAGCGTTGAAAAGAGTAGGAATCAGAGGAACTCGACCAGCTTTTGCATTATTCCAGTAGATAGATGGCTTTAATCAGAATTTTAGGTAAATTTGTTTTGCCAACATTTTCTATGTCAAAAAGGTGCCGACTCCAAAATTACAAGTATCCGCCAATCCGGGGAAGGTATTAACTCGAACTTGGGGTTAGAACCTTGGTCGGGTCTACCAAGAGTAACTTTTCCTAAATGATTCCCTCTCTTTTTCTGCTTGAATGTGGGTAGATTACCTCTAAAATGCTTCCTTCCCCATCCCCATCCCTACCCCATCATAGTATTTATCATATTATCATATTATGCGTAGTATAACCTGATCAAGTAGTAAGCCGTGGTGGTAATAAATATATATATGTATATATATGTACATATGTTATTGGCTTATTAGATCTTTCAACTCGTTTACAATCAGTCGTAGCACACGTCGGTTTTTTGTTTTGTTTAAAAAAGGACTATCTACCAATAAATGTTTGAAGACGTCATTTACACCATTAAAATTAAGTATAAATAAATAGTAAGAAATATCATAGCACTTATGATTGCAGACGATAATGAGGCTATGATTTCGACAAACGGGTGTGAATGATTGAAATTAAACCATAATGCAAAACCAAATTAATGTCTACGTACAGTTTGACTAGAAATAGGTTTTGGAAACATAGTTATGATTTAAATGACCATAAAAAAGTCTAAAAAACATTATAATAATCTATCAAACACTTTATAGAGTTTAACCATATTCATAAAAATTGTAATTAAAAATAATTAAATATCATTAATTATTTTAACTATCTTAAGATAATTCATATTTCATTGTCTTATTATAAAAAGTTAAATAGTTTAACATATTTCACAAAGTGAGGTTTTTAAGTTATTAAAGATATTACACGTTTATATAATTAATTAGTTCTATACTAAGCATCAGACATTAAACAAATTTTTGGTTTAGAACATACATTAGAAAATAAATTTGCGATTTCGGATAAGTTTGCATTTTAAAGTTAATTTGTAAAATAACATGGAATTATTAATTCAACATTAATGTTGACATATATTAAGGTACTTCCAAATTTTCCTTTTCCCCAGTGAATATTTAAGAAGCAATTAATATAGGGTCATTTTGAAAGTAGGTCTACTTAACATCCAAAATTCTCTTCATTCATGCAATCACGCAATATATCTTGTCTGAAAAGCAAAATTAAGTTCTTGAAATTACTTGAGCTATAAATGAGTGTATGAATGAGCGTGTGAATAGTTTTCTACTTGTTTGAACTTTACTCTATTAGAATCTGTTTGTTTTTCAAGAAATGTAATATTGTATGATGTATTCGACCGTGGTTAAATGGAGGATAAGTCTAACGCCTTAACTTGGCCAGATAAATAAAGCCTATTATTACTACTACTACTACTACTTGGTGGCACTGGCTGGGACTGGTATCAGCTGTATGAATGGCTCTAAAGATGTCGGAATGTTGACCAGAATACGTACCACCACCATTTCTGTAGCACAAATAGGGGAAACGCCACACGTTGCCGATGCCGATGGCATATCCTAAACAGGATAGCAGGAACTCTGTCTTACACGCCCAACTCCCTCGCTCAGGTACTGACGTCACATCCTAGAACAAGACGCTCCTTTACATGGACTAGGAGGTGTTATTCAATGTCTCTATGTCTAAACTAATATAGTTGTATGGGACTTTTTGGAAATAATGGAGAACTACTTACTAATTTGGACCTTGTTTGTTAAGAATATATTTTAAATTCCCAGACGGGATTCAAACACGAGCATTAACGTTGAGGAAGTGGGATAGAAAGAGTACATATAATAATAGTTTCACCCTGGTATCTAGATACAACAATTCAAGTTGCCAATACCAATATTTTTGAACTAGTGTTATTAGCAGTCTATTGTTGCATGTGTAGTAATAAAGAGTATTGTTGGATATATGTTGCTAGCAGCTTATTGTTGGGTGTGTAATAATAAATAGTATTGTTGAATATGTTTTGTTAGCAGTTTATTGTTGGGTGTGTAATAATAAATAGTATTGTTGAATATGTGTTGTTTGCAGTTTATTGTTGGGTGTGTAATAATTAGGTGTGTTATTAGCAGTCTATTGTTGCATGTGTAGTAATAAAAAGTATTGTTGGATATATGTTGTTAGCATCTTATTTTTACGTGTGTAATAATAAATAGTATTTTTGAATATGTGTTGTTAGCATCTTATTTTTGCGTGTGTAATAATAAATAGTATTGTTGAATATGTGTTGTTAGCAGTTTATTGTTGGGTGTGTAATAATAAACAGTATTGTTGAATACGTGTTGTTAGCAGTTTATTGTTGGGTGTGTAATAATTAGGTGTGTTGTTAGCAGTCTATTGTTGCATGTGTAGTAATAAAGAGTATTATTGGATATGTGTTGTTAGCAGCTTATTATTGCGTGGGTAGTAATTAGTTGTGTTGTTAGCAGTTTATTGTTGCATGGGTAGCAATAAATAGTATTGTTGGATATATGTTGCTAGCAGTTTATTGTTGGGTGTGTAGTATTTGGAGAGTACTGTCAGTTGTGTAGTTTTGGAAGTGCAGTGTTGGATGTGTATTGTTGGATATATGTTGCTAGCAGCTTATTGTTGGGTGTGTAGTATTTGGAGAGTACTGTCAGTAGTGTAGTTTTGGAAGTGCAGTGTTGGATGTGTATTGTTGGGTATACACAGTGACGGGAGTGCACTGCTGCAAGTTTAGTGCTAGTAATGTAAGTTTGTATATTAATATGAAAATTAATATAAAGTTCCCATGACAACACTTAATATTTTCCTCTATTGTTTTCAACTAATATTATTGTGCTCTTATTGAACACTAGACAACCATATCATGGTTAAGTGGTTAAGAGCCACCTGTCAAATATTATGGTTTTAAATTCTCAATTTAGAAGACGGGAACGGAAGCTTTTATCTTCAGATGGTCTACAATCACTTCTTCAAAGACGTTGGTTTTAATCTCAAAGGGGTCTAATCTATCCATTTTCAGCTTTATAACAGATATACATTGTAATGAAAATATAAAGTATAACACTAATCATTTCACTTAAAAAAATAAATGATTCTTAAAAAATACTCTTCGTGATTTAGTTTTTACTTCATAGAAAGTATAATTATTGATAATGTTTTTGATATACAGATTAATCTAACCAGAACTATTTAAATATACACTTCGTTTATCCTGAGATATGGCGTTCTTACCTTACTTGTTTCCACAATGGTGCAGCTCATTATGATAGGGCCCTGATGGATACCATCAAGGTAAGATTCTAACACTCAATGGTAAAAGAGTGTAGCCAACATTATTTAGAAAACATCTCTTAAGATTTTAGTCACTATAGATCCTTATCCAAAATATAAATTATAGATACCAGTTCACTAGCTTGTGGTTATAGTCAAAGAGTAGGAGACATAAAATTATCTGATGGTTACGAAAATAATTAGAATTAATTTTATAAATTAATACGTCAGGTCATGCAATCGGTAGCAGTAACTATTGATAGTATAAATGCTAATAGATTAATATCAATATAATTATCAAGAACTATTAATAATCTACTTTAACTGATATTTTTGTATTTGATAAACTGAACTTGCTGATATGTAGTTGATCACTTTCTCTGTCTATTACCCCACGTTGGTGACTGTAGAACTGTGCCAGTCTAGGAGATGTTAGTCTATCATGTTACTGTAGCTACCTGCTCTGACGGCTAACCCATGCTGGCAATTGTAGAACTGTGCCAGTCTAGGAGATGTTATTCTATCATGTTACTGTAGCTACCTGCTCTGACGGCTAACCCATGCTGGCAATTGTAGAACTGTGCCAGTCTAGGAGATGTTATTCTATCATGTTACTGTAGCTACCTGCTCTGACGGCTAACCCATGCTGGCAATTGTAGAACTGTGCCAGTCTAGGAGATATTACACTAACATGTTACTGTAGCTATCTGCTCTGACGGCTGACACATGCTAACTACTGTAGAATTGTACCAGTCTAGGAGATGTTTCCCTAGTAGGTTATTGTAGCTATCTGCTCTGACGGCTGACCCATGCTAACTACTGTAGAATTGTACCAGTCTAGGAGATGTTTCCCTAGTAGGTTATTGTAGTCACCTGTTCTGACGGCTGACCCATGCTAACTACTGTATAATTGTACCAGTCTAGGAGATGTTTCCATAGTATGTTGCTGTAGCTATCTGCTCTGACGGCTGATCCATGCTAACTACTATATAATTGTACCAGTCTAGGAGATGTTTCCCTAGTATGTTACTGTAGCTATCTGCTCTGACGGCTGACCTATGCTAACTACTGTAGAATTGTACCAGTCTAGGAGATGTTTCCCTAGTATGTTACTGTAGCTACCTGTTCTGACGGCTGACCCATGCTAACTACTGTATAATTGTACCAGTCTAGGAGATATTACACTAACATGTTACTGTAGCTATCTGCTCTTACGGCTGACCCATGCTAACTACTGTAGAATTGTACCAGTCTAGGAGATGTTTCCCTAGTATGTTGCTGTTGCTACCTACTCTGACGGCTGACCCATGCTAACTACTGTATAATTGTACCAGTCTAGGAGATATTACACTAACATGTTACTGTAGCTACCTGCTCTAGCGGCTGACCCATGCTAACTACTGTAGAATTGTACCAGTCTAGGAGATGTTTCCCTAGTATGTTGCTGTAGCTACCTGCTCTGTCGATTGCCTCATGCTGGCGACTGTAGAACTGTGCCAGTCCTGTATATATGATCCGTGCTCTAGACTAGGGAAGAGCTCCTAGCAGTGTGATCTCGGAGACCCCTCTGTACCTACAGCTCCAATCCTGACCCTCACGCTCAATGATAATAGATCATTGAGTTTGATTGAGAGAAGTAGTGATTCACTCGTTAAAAAAAAAATCTCAAAATAGTGATCGAGTTCAAGTTCACCTAAAATTATAATATTTCACAATTTCAAGTTCATCTAAAATCGACTGATTCTGATTCTTAGTTATTATTTAAATCTTTCATTAATCTATTTATTGATGAAAATTAAAAGTGTTCAAGTTTTACCTCCATAATATGTATCAGTTATTACAATCAGTTTTATTTGAATTTACGTTATAATAACCCGTTTCAGGTGTTTCATGGCATTAGGCGTTACTCGCGCAATATACAGGATTTCCGATCATGAGGAGATCGTGGTTTGAATCCCAGTCGAGGCAAGTGCTTGGATTATAAATGGTTTCAAGTTCACATATTTTTATCTTACATTCTACTATTTTTATCACAACGTCCTACTATCCGTTTGGGATATACTATTATCTACTATTTCACTATAGTATTATGTATGAGGAAGATGAATTTAGAGGGAGCGTACCCGTATTTTCGTTGAGTGAGGGTGGAAAACCATTTCTGAAAAAAAAAATCATCCTCAATACTCCCACCCTGGATTCAAATCCCCGATCTTCCCTTCGTCGGTAGTACAGTCTATTAAGAGAGTGATGACTTAGAGTCTTAGACCATGCGGCCACCGAAGGGGGCTAAATTCTACCTTTCCTCGTCCATTTTCCATTAGTGTAAACATGCGGGCAGCCCCTAACGGGTAGTAGGACATGGCAAGCAAAAAACACAGATTCTGGCCACAAAATAAAATAACAATAATAGTAATAATAGTATACTGGTAGTCTTTAAAAAAACGTTATATGTATGTTATTAAAAGTTTCAGCAATAGTTTTAATACCATCATAGGTTTTCAAACACATTGACTAATTAAGAATGTCATTTTACTGGCAAAGCAACTTAGTTATACATTATTTATGTTGCTTACATTTGAAAACGTTCTCTCAAAGTTTGCTAGAAAAAGAACTTAATTCAAATGAAAGCAGTATTTCCGATTAATCAGAAACCAACATGATTTCAGGAATCAGCAGGGTGTGGGACATCTATAGGGGCGAGGGGAAACAGTGTTAATTTCTCTGCCAAACACATTAGTGCTACTGTCAATACGATGTTGTCTTTAGTGTTTGATATTTAAAATCTTATTTCATTTGCATTCCCTATTTTTTTCTATAAGTTGCTTTAAAAACCGTAAAAATTGAAATATAAAACACCTTGCTTTTATGTGTTTGCTTTATTTAATAATAGGTTTGATAGTTTAAAATGTGTATTTATCAATTTATCCATAGCCTCTGTCTCAATCACAAATAATGATGAACGCTACAAGCATAAGTTAGATTAGGCTTTGGTTGACAAATTTATATTTACATTTCAACATATTGTGCTTTTTTGGGATGTTCTTAATACAAATAAGTCGTAATAATGGCATGAACAAATTTTTTAAAATTATTCTTTTGGCTACCTATTAAAATAGTTAGTAGACTTGTTAGTTAATATGAAATTATTACTAAAGCCATATAAATAATAATATTTTAAACAAAAAGTTTAGTGGCTTAGCATACACTAAACTACATTAACCCCACAAAGAAGTGTATACATACTCATACTTCTGGTTCTCTCTCTTGCGATTGAGCATTAATTTCTGAGATCTAAAATTAGAACTAATGAAATAATGTATACAAGATAATAACCAATTACAAATGTACTTGGTACAGTTTTGCACTAAGTTTTTTTTAAACCCTGTTGATAGCTGATAGGTCATCTGCCATCCACCTAGCACTCGAATTTCTCTTCTAGCCATAATACAGAGATTTACCATTCTATAGCTTTAGTACCGATGGGAATCAGACATGTAATTTGATCCTTGATTATTTTCAACGCTAACTAAAAATATCACCTGATTATTATTAGTAGGTTTTATTTTCTAGTGGATAAACTAATACTTTTACTTTCTTTCTATATTACAGGTACAGAAAGTATTGTGATAGTAAAAAAAATCGGACTCAAGATTTTGATTAATTATGACGTCATAACCCCCGAATCCGAAAAAGTGGTTTTTGAATTGCCGCCTGTCTGTCTGTCTGTATCTAGGAGTAGAGCCTAAACTGTTTTACCGATTGGGCTAAAACGTGGTATCTAGGGTTTTCGTAGGGCTGCCCCGAAGTTTATGGAATTGGATATATAACCCTAAAATTAAGGGTAGTTTACTGAAGGGCAAAAAGAGAAACAATAGATTTTCTCAAAATCGTCTCTAACAATTTTGGTTAAAATTCGTATCTAGGCGTTAATTAAGATTATAAACAAATTGACTATCTTCATTTTCCAATAAAAAATAACTTTTAGAGTTCTTTCCAGAAGCGGAAATTTCCCTATTTCCACAACTATTGCAGATACTAAATAACATATCATTGCAAAATTGTAGTACTATTAAAAATAAACTTTAATAGGAATGTATATTTATAAGCCAATAGTTTAGCAGATATTGGCAAATATATTAATACAGCTTTGTGAGCTTTAGATGTACAGAGATACTATTTAAGTTTTAACACAGTAATTCTCTAATTCCATAGAGTAAGTAGATAAGTAAGTCTCTCATAAAGTGTATGTGCTTTTATCTTAACCCCCTTAGGATAAATGTTTGTACAGCAATGATCTATTTCCATCATTTTAGACTCAATAGACAATCTTTAACTTTTTTATTTTTTTAAATTTATAAATGAGGAAATTAATAAAAATGCAATAACCATAAGATGTGCAACCCCTAATAAAATGCCGAAAATTTTAACTGGAATTCAAATTTTTATCACGAAGTATTTACCCATGTGGACCCAATATCGATCTTTTTTTGTCCAAATATACTAGTGAGGACTTTAATTCTTTAAAAAGAAAATCGTAAAATTTAAATCCAGGAATGAAAAAATGTTTAACGTAAGTATAGCGCAATCTTTGCTCGGGTTTGATAGTGTGTTTTAATTCCTTTCACGTGTATTACAAGTTCTGAGTAGATATTATATTTCTAAACAATAGAGTGAGAAAGTCCCTGAGGAGCTCCATACCATTTATTTATTATAATCTTAACCAATGTAAAGATAATAGAAAGGTAGCGCCATTTGGAGGAACTTGATTATGTCTTTGCTTACGTCACCCAGGACACAACAGTTATAACCATATTCATACTAATGCAACCAAACATACATATGTTCATAAATAAGTAGAGTAATTACATAATTGGACATTTATGGGAATTTCAACGATCTATCTCTTATTTAAAGTACCAAAATGTGATCTGAATTTTAACAATATAATTTGTCTACCATATAAATTTGCTTAGGCAAAAAACATAACATATCAAGCTTAACCCGGCTGTAACTCGTGAAATGTAGTTATGTGAAATCATCGAACAAATATTTATAGCGTGTATATAGTTGTTGGTTATTAAAATGGTGAAATAATTTTTTTTTAAATCGTCGAATCACCTTACAAATCACTGAAAACTAGAATATCGAACCAAGCAAAAATTATAAAAGTATATAGTGGTTTTTAAATCAAGTGGTAATGGCTTAGTTTTACTTAACTAAGTATATAAACTTTTCTCGAGTGTATGGGACACAAAACCACCATTAACGGGGCAGGTAAATCCATAAGAAAATTATTTACTTACATAATCTATGGCACTAGGAACTCAAAAGTGCATTGCAGCGCTTACAAAAGTACGTCACATATCCCTATCTTGAGCTAGTTCTATCCAGACCACCTCATTACACCATATCCCTATCTTGAGCTAGTTCTATCCAGACCACCTCATTACATCATATATTTATCTTGAGCTAGCTCTATCCAGTCCACCTCATTACACCATATCCCTATCACGAGCTAGTTCTATCCAGACCACCTCATTACACCATATCCCTATCTTGAGCTAGTTCTCTACAGTCCCCCTCATTACACTCTATCCCTATTTTGAGCTAGTTTTATCTAGTCCACATCATTACACCTTATCCCTATCTTGAGTTAGTTCTATCCAGTCCATCTCATTACATCATATCTTTATCTTGAGGTAGTTCTATCCAGTCCACCTCATTACACCTTAGAGTAAGTAATATATTATGTAATTAAATTATGTAATAATAATTTTTATTTTATTTTTTTGAATATATCCTTTTTAGATGAGATTGTTGTGTAGGCCTTGATATATATATATATATAATTTGAAAATAATGTATGTAATTAAAATAGTTTTTTTATCAACGTTTAGTAGAAAAGTTTTGATATTTTATCGAGTTAACTAGTTCAATTGTATATTTGTGTTCTATAAAATATATTATCTTAATCTGATTTTAAAGTTATTTATATTAAGTTAAAACGAATTGGAGACAATATCGTCCCATTTAGCTATTGATTTAATTAATTTGTTAGTTTTTTATGTTTTAGAGTGGTTGTGGCAGATGGTTGTACGTACATTTGGTAGCCATGGAATGAGAGTGTGTTTTCTCCATACTCTGTTATAATTAACTCCGGGAAATAAGGACGAATTTGACTTTTGCGCCATTTTGTCATATTACAGTTGGTAGCCGTGGTTTTCTCATGTTTGTTATCTGCGATCCTTCCCATTAGTAGCCTGATAGCTTTTGTGTGGGGAGCATTGTTGTTTGATTTTTTTTAACGGCATATCTCGTCTTCGTTTCAGGACGAACGGAATCAAATCCTCACCACCAACGGTTGGCTGGATCATGGAGCAGATGACAACCGAGCAACGTATCCAAGTGATAAAAAGTTTTTACAAAAACAGTGAGAGTCCCACGGCAACCGTTCGTGAATTGCGCGTGACACTCTGACGTAATGCTGCTCCAACCGAATCATCAGTTCGGAAGTTGATCCGAAGGTTTGAGACAATGGGTTCTGTTTCAAACGTTAAGAAAACAAGACGACCGCGTTCTGTTCGAACACAAGAAAACATTGCTGTCGTGCGTGACAATGTGACCGTAAGCCCCAGAAAATCGGTTCGCCGACGAGCTCAACGATTGAATTTATCACCAAGTTCACTGCATGAAATCCTTTCAAAAGATCTGAAAATGCATGCGTACAAGATTCAACTTACACAAGAGTTGAACCCTGCAGATCATGGAAAGATACATCGATTTGCTCAATGGGTCTTGGCTTGACAAGCGGAGGACGAGAACTTCACAAAAAGAATAATTTTCTCAGACGAGGCGCACTTCCACCTCACTGGGTACGTCAAAAAGCAGAACTGCAGAGTTTGGGGTAACGAAAATCCGCGAGTGACTGTGGAAGATGAGATGCAGCAACAATGCACGACTGTGTGGTGTGGGTTCTGGGCAG
>CABFOW010005115.1:0-40378 GCA_902141385.1 Timema californicum
GTTCCTTTTTTTATGTCTATTTGTGAATTTGACTATAATGCTTCTCGGTCTAGGAGTAATATTATTAGGCTCGAGTTTTTTTACTTTGGATACTCTATGACAAGCGTCTACATCATTTTGAGATATATTAACCCCTACTTTAGCAGCTAGTGAGATAATTATTGTTAGGATATTTTCACCATTATCTTCGGTAATATTATCAATTTCGACATTATTTATTCTAGAGTATTGCTGTAGATCTAGAATGTTTTTTTGTGCCTGGTCATTAATTAATTTTAAACTAGCCATTTCATTGTTGAGCCTGGTTATTTCATCATCTGCCTTGTCCATACGTGAAGTCAGGCCGGCCGTTCAAGGATTCCTTCATTTCTCGAACATCATTTGCTATGGATTTGAGAAGATTTAATGCCACATTATCGTCATTTGAATTATTTGTCAAGAACAGCTGAGAATCCTTAACTGAGTTAACCTGCATTTTTGATTTGGTTATTTCAATCTTGCATTTAGTGCATGTCCATGGAACGTTTGTTTCTACCTGACTTAGTATTTTAAACAATTTGTCTGTAACTTTTTCACACTTTTTATGGTACCATTTTTGACAAATATCACATGACAAAGACATTTGCTTTTCTCCGACCACGTGTTTACATACACCACACGAGGTTTCATTTTCATCGGCTAACATCTTGAATACGAACTAGAGTTTTAACAGATTTTCACAGTTTCTGCAGTACAATTTACTTTCTTGTTGATTTGATTCGGAAACTAATGTAATTATCACACCATGATCTTAATTTAATTTATTACAATGGCAATCATTACATATAAAAAACATGATATGCAAGTTAATTATTCGCCTATACTATTGTACTTATGTGCAAATAAAAAGAAGAATATTGCTTCAGAGGTAGGCTTACATTAAACCAACTTTTGCTTATGTCAAATAACTAATAATTGAATGTTTAAAACTATAGTTTATCTCGCAATATAACCTATTGACAGTATAATTATATTTATTGAAAATAATTTTATTTTTAGAACATCTAGATAACTTAACTCACTAAAACTAATCCAGACATAAACACTGGACAAATAAGTAGTTTGATCCATGATGCTTTGTATTATGATGTAAAATCATACATGTACTACGAAAGTCAGGTCATTAAATTTTTTATTAAAAATTGTCTTGAATGTACCAGTTTTTATGCTCTGTCCCTATAAAAACTACTAAGTACACGTCATTTATGCCTGAAAGGTATCAGTCTTATCTCAGCCGAATACAACATGGTCCTATATTAGTGTAACTCTTCAAAAAACTTTGCTCTCTTTCAAGGTAAATGGCAAATGGTAACTTACCTTCTTGAATAAGCTGAGGGTCTTTATCGGTAGCAACAGTTGATACTTTATTTTTTGTAGGCCTAGAGGTCTCTGAATTGTTTTCTGGTTCCTTCAATTCACCTGAAAAAAAATAAATATTATTTTGGCTTAAGCAGTCAAAGTAAAGCGGAAATAAATAACATGTGCTAAAAATACATGTGATCATAAAGTAACTTTGAACACATGAACATATCATCATATGGATTCATAATAACGATATGTCATTGTAGGCCTAGGTTTTATTAGATAGTATCACTTAGGCCTACAAGAATATTTTTTATTCTATTCATGCATGGGTATGTTAGGTTCGGATAGTTTGTAGTAATAAACAAAAATTATATTGTCGCTTAAGCTTATGCTAACATATTTTTTATAATTATGTACTATAAGATCTATATTTCAAGAATAGGCCTAACTATAATATCATGTATGATAGCTTACTTTAAGTTACCGATATGTAATTTTAATAGTCGACATTACATTTTATATATTTTTTTATAAATATCCTAAGATAGTAAGAAAATAAAGCTTGGGTTTTACAATCTAAACTAATTTTATAACTTGTAACTTAACATAACAACTCGAGCCAAACATCTTCATTCTCGAGTATGATCTGTGATTTGAACTATTTGTAAAGTGATGATCTGTGAATGTTTACAATTTTCAATCGATATAATAAATATCTATTATTACATTTTTTGATAAATTTAGATTTCCTATTTTAGAATCAATTAGCCGAAGCTACGAGTATTTTTTATGCTCTTTAGTGAGGAATTCTTCATTTAGATGTAATATTCTGAAAATTGAAAAATGACACCTGGTCACGGGAACCGAACCCAGGACCAATTACTAAGCCAAAGGTCCTGGGTTCAATTCTCGTGTTCAGGGGTCATTTTTCAATTTTCAGAATATTTCCTATTTTAGTTTAATTATTTTATTTCAATATCTGATCACTAGAACATAAGCTAAAGAGTATACCTTGGTCATAATACCAACAAATGAATTACTAAATAGCCTCGTTGACGTCACTCACATAATGATTGGCTGGCTAGATCAAGTAAACCCTTCAAGTCGTGTTCACTTAAAGTAAAAAACCTCCCAGGACATCTTTTATGTTAAGTTAACTGCAAATCAACGTCAAGTTGATTGTGATCCCGGCATGACACTTTTTAAGCAATGTTACACAGCATGGCAGAGTGATATACTGTGAATTAAGTGAATCAACCTTTCATTACACTACCGATAGACTATAAAATTTACAAACTATCTTGATTTTACTAATGGTATTTATCTATTAAAGGTATTCTTGTGTGAATAAAAACTAAACCTTTTTTTAAACTTAGATGTAGGTTAATTTCCATAAAAATTATACATTTGTTAAGTTGTGTACTATTCCCATAAATTTTGTTAAAATAAACTAATAAATAATTTGGAAACTTTTCATGAGAAACGATGGAATGGGGCCAAGATTTAAAAAGAACAATGGAAATTAGTTATGAATTTGTGAATAAATTATTTCAGTGAACGATATTTTAGGTAGCCTAAATCATTTTATCGATGTGTGTAAGGTTAGGTTGGGATATAGTTTCTAATTATATTATATTTGAAACTCAATATTATTGTAGTGTGTAGGGTCTAATCAATAAATCACTTTTATCAAGTTGTAGACGATAACAGTTATGACAATTACGTAGTTCGAACCATGATGCCTTACTAAATTATGATGTATTCTTTTCGGATAATAAATTTTTGAATAAAAAAAATCCTTCTGCAATGCATTAAACATACTTATCTGAGTTTAATGGTAGTATTAATTTTTATATTTTCTGTCTTTTTAATTAAAAAAATAACCTAAATGGCGGAAATCTTAGTTTACATCTCCATAAGATATTTTTTACTATAAGATGACAAAGAAAAAATGTCAGTTATCTTGTGATTGTGCTGGATCCTTGATCTAGCCAATGCCATTACTTTTATTTATATGGGTTTTTTCCCGGGTGTGTGGTGTAGGCCTAAATGGGGTTTCCAAATATTGCAGAAAAGGACTATGCCTATTTATTTAATATAAACCGTAGTTTATCTATTTAATTGTCATGAATTTTAATATCACTAACAACAAAATAATTATATAATCTGTACAATGATATTAATTAAATATTACTCTTTTATCATTTTCTTTTTGTACTTTAAATTAATTTCTAAATATGAATATTATAGTTTACCTGGCAAATGCAAAGATAGGAAGGAATTCACATTCAGACGTTTAGTTCCTGGACTAAAACAGTCATTTTGAAAATGCTCATTGCATATTGTAAAATTCGCACTAATTTTTTTATCATCCAAAGCGTCAAATTTTGGATTTGAAATGAGTCTCTTACAAATGGTCCATCTTTTTTCATCATTTATTGGCAATCGATTTTCTATTTTCACATCCCTACACACAACACTTATTATTATAATACACCATGATCAATCATACAGTAAGACTTTGAAAAAATACAGATTAATAACTAGATCATCTCAAATTAAATGGCACTAAACAAAAAATAACAAGATAGCGCCATTACACGCAATACTAGAGACAAAATCGAATCGATTAAACTCAACAGTAACGCTTGCCGTGGTTATGATAAGAACTAAAATAATGTTTAAAGTATCCCTATAAGAGATATCCGACCGTGGTGGTGGTTTTACACATGTGATATTCATTCTTCTCTACCCATGCTAATCTGGTTAAATTTTCTTTATTTGTCCTTCTCATTTCCACCTCTTAGGTTAAGTCACTAAAAATAACCTTTTTATAAATTATACAGCTGAAAATAGTTTACAGGTCCTTAGTATATTATTTACAGATCTAATTATAGTATATCACATTTTTGCAAACCATATCCTATTTACACTATTTATGTTTACCTTGACATTTTTTGGGGACTTCAGATATATTTATATTGTTGATTAATATAAATGGAAGACATTCTTTTTGTTTCTCAGGTTGGTCGCATTGCGGCAGATCATCCATTAGTCGGTGGTCACAAGGGTCCTGTACTGGACATAGCGTGGTGTCCACATAATGATAATGTTATAGCCAGCGGCTCAGAAGATTGTGTTGTCAAAGTCTGGCAAATTCCAGACAGTGGTATAAGCAGGTAATATTATTTTTATTTCTTTACAACGATATTAAAACCGACATTGAATTTAACAAATTTTTCCCAAGAATTCATCTAATTAGCTATGTATATATATTAAAACAATATCAAATCACCAACTACGTTGGCTGCATCGTCTAAGATGCTACTTTTGCAATAGTCTAGACTGATAAAGATTTGTAGATAGTAGTTTGATTTCATTCGGGTGTATTGAGATTCAAAGGTGGTTTTCCCTAAATTGTTTACCACTCCCCCACCTTGCAAATGTGGGCATACTCCCTCTAAATATAACCATCCTATTCCCTAACAAATTAGTGTAATTAGTACACAGGCATATAACCTGAACAATTAGTAAGTAAGATGCGATGCTAAAAATAAATATCGTTATTTGGAAGGACATATTTTATTTTCAAAACTTTTTTTTTAACCTCTATATATTATAAGAACTCATGAATCCTCATCAATTAGTTAGTATTTTAATTAATTATTTCTTTCACCCGTAATGGCAGGAAAGACATGCCCTAATTAAATCATCATCTACTGTAGGACTGTAGGCTATCAAAAGCTACTAAATATACACTCATGCAGCCATTCGCGAAACTACACGATCTGCAAGACCATAATTATGTTGATTTATTGTTATTTTTGGCATTCAAAACTTTCATAACAAACAATTTGTTTTTAATTACATTTATCTTTTAACCAGTTTTACATCTTCTGCTAGCTGTCAGTTACCACCACTCCTAGGGCAAATAGACTCCTTAAGTTTTATTTGAGATATCACAAGATTTTTAAACATTTCTATAATTTGTATGGGATATAATCTAATAATTAAGAAAATTTAACCAGACTCACTACCTATTTAGAGACACATTCTAAATATAGAAATTCAACCATTTTTTAAAAATTTTCAAGTATGTGTAAATATTTAATAATACTATTTTGTTGTGGTAGTTCAATTTTTTTAGTATTTTCTAATACAATCTTTTATTTTTCTGCAGAACACTAACAGAACCAATAGTTGATTTATTGTATCATCAGAGAAGGGTGGGGCTAGTGCTGTGGCATCCGACTGCCCAAAATGTGCTGCTCACCGCTGGTATGTTAGTTTGATTCTAGTTTCAAACTTTTTTATCACATAAAATTGAATGGCAAACAACATATCCATTGTTCTTCATACTTATTTCTATTGTGTAGCTTACACTATACCTTGTTGGATTTCGCAGGTTATTTTATCCTCTGAGAAATTGTTAAACATAATGTTTGTTACTTCTTATCATTGATTTTCATAAAAATTGCCACACAGTATTTTGAAATACTTACCATTTTCACTGATATCAATTTTTGTTTATTGATGGACATCTTAATAACAAACTTCTTAGTTAATCAAATTTGGCCTTTTTTGTGTGTTAGGTTCAGACAACCAAGTGGTATTGTGGAATGTCGGCACAGGAGATGTTATTCTTCATCTCGACTGTCACCCAGACATTGTTTATTCAGCCTCATGGAACTGGGATGGTTCCAAACTTCTCACAACCTGCAAGGATAAAAAGATGAGAATAATCAACCCACATACAGGGGAAGTAGAAGAGGTATTATTAATATAATAAATATCCCTTTACCTAAAAATACTTCATGGTAAAACAAAAAAATAAAAGAGTATTTTATACCACTCTATATGTGACAGGGTTGCCACGCACCTGGAAAACCAGTGTAACCAGGAAAACAAAGTGAGTTTTTTGGATCTGAATAAAACTGGGAATTTGGCAAAACCTATTAAAATACTGAAATATTTGTTAATTTTGGACATTTAACTGAAAGCTTAAAATAGTAGGTCTTTGTACAGACAAAAAAAAGTGAACTGAATAATTAAGCACGCTGATTCAAACATTAGGGCCTACCCCTTAAACAAGGGTTTTGAAGCAACCGAAGATGTATCTCCCCATCAGTCTTAAATCATCCTGTTTTAAATATAGGTTACATCACTTCACACTAAGTTTGATTAAAAATGAAATCTCATTACTCTTTTCTTCAATCTCTGCTGCCTGGAAAATGGGAATTCATTCAGAAAATCTGGAAAACACAGGAAATTTGGTAGTAAGAAAATAGTGGCAACCTTGACCTGATAACAAATGTTTAACTCATTGTTACACATATATTATTAGACATTTCTTATGATAACAAACACTAAAAACATTCCTTACTTTTCCACTTCACAAATATATTTTGCCACCCTGAAAAGTGATGTTAACTGACTTCACTTGCCAAAATGACAAACGATTTTTGAATGGCGAATGGATACATAACCTTATAGTATTTTTTCAACTCTCATAAAAATACAAATGGCTGTATTAAATTAAACATTGAAAGGAGGAATGAATATCAAGCCCTACACACGAGAAAACTGCAGGCCTAAAAGTGTACAGTTAAAACACATAATTATGTAATTTTCAGGGTACACGAGTCCCCTTCTTCAGTAGAAGAGAGTAAAACACAGCCAAAGTTATTTTGAACCAATTATGCTAGTACAAATGAATTGTTTTGTGCCAATACCTCATATAAAAGATAAATATTTTAAAATCACAAGGGCTATGATATCCTAAAATGGCAGCCACACACATTAACAACTATTTGTGAAACCACTTTCAGAACTGATGATGTCATTAAAATGTCCAATTGAAATTATGTATTTAATTTCTTATAATTTGGCAATCTATTAGATTATTTGTGTTGCACTTGTATTAATTGCTTTTTCATGAATTAAATAAGAGATCTCAGAAACTAATTTAAGATGCTTAGCATACTATTTGTTTGGAAAAAACATACATTTTAGTGATAATGAACATCACACTTGACTATTGAAGCACACAAAAAGTTATTCTAAAAACTAGCTACATTATAACACATAAAGAAATATCTCCATACTACATAAGTGTGATACCGCTAAACTATTTCGACTTACTGGTTTAACTACATTTTACAATATAAATACATCAGATCACATTTGACTAATATACTCTTTAAAAAAAATCCACTGTTTTGGGCACCTCTGATTGCTTTTAAATCTTTATCACATATGGTTTAACTACATTCTATGTTATAAAGATAAAACACCAACCCGCTCAGCGAAGGTGTGAGCTCTTAATTATCTCGACATACTGGGGCAAGACTTTGGAAGCCAATGATAACATTGTTACCAACTCTTCTCATGTTCCATTTCATGAAGTTTCATTCAACCAATCAGAGCTTGAGTTGAGAAATCATACAATATAGTTTACAATATTAATTTCCTCACAGCAATTTGATGACTTCACCGGTCCTTTAAATGTTAAAAACTCTTAAGTTAGTAAAAATTGTATTATAAAAAGTTTTGCTTTTACTTTTTACATTTTGAAACTTTAAAAAAAAAATATAGCAACAATTTTAACAAGATTAAATGTTTTATTAACTAGCTAATTGCTTTAGTTTAGTTTATATTTATTCAACGAACCATTATTATGGACCTTGATTTTAGGAAGCTGTTTGTCATGAAGGAAGCAAGGCTACACGAGCTATCTATTTGAAAAGTGGTTTGATATTTACAACTGGCTTTAGTAAGATGAGTGAGAGGCAATACTCATTGAGAGCACCAGAGCACCTTTCTCAACCTGTAGTTATGGTGGAATTGGACACTAGCAATGGAGTAATGTTTCCACTTTATGATCCAGATACAAATCTGGTTTTTCTATGTGGAAAGGTAAGTCTTTTACACCAATACCTTATTCACAGGTGCTTTAAGCAAACCGTAAGGCTGGTGTCACACTGCATTTTTGCAGGAGCGTTGAAAACGGTCCGTTTGTGAGGGAAGGCGACAACACATTGTTTTAAATGAGAATTGACATACTATCTCATTGAAACGGAGCCAACAGGATCCACTGCAGCATGATGCGGCAGAAAGGGATGAAGGGACAACCGGAAGCAAACGAAAACACATGCAGTTAAATGCAGACTGTCACAATGTGCGTTTGTGAAGGACCATTTTTGTGCCTTTCAGTCTAGGTTATAGAATATTTCCAAGCCGTGATAACAGGCCTAAGTAATTGTAGCCTAGCAAGTAGGCAGCATTTGGAGGGGACTAACGCCTCTGAGCCGAGTCTTCGGGGGGGGGGTCCTATCCCAACCACACATAAGCAAAAGTATAATGTTTAGTAAATAGTTTCTCAAACTGTGAGGCGCGCCTCACCGGTGAGGTGCAAGGTGATTTCAGGTGAGGATCAGCGTAGTTTTTTTAGCACCATACCTTACTACTTGTTCAGGTTATACACCTAGGTACTAATTAGATTAATCTTAAATCTAGAACATACACAACATACAGGCATTAGCCGTTAATTATTCATTGTGAAAGGATAAATCCACTTTTCACCAACGATACATTTTTTGACTATGCCGGGAATCGAAACAGGGACCCTTAGATCAGTAGGCAGATGTGCTACTGACTGAGGTAAAGTGTCGGACCGCAGCATAGTTATATCTGTGAAAAAATTGTTCACACTTCCTCCGAATTACTGAAGTTTAGTTAAGTTGTAAAAAATGAATATTCTATTTGAGCACTGAAGCAATAGAATTTATTTTGACCTTTGTATCTCCATATTTGTATGAAAATATTTTCTCAACAATGACAGTAATCTAAATTACAGAAATTGATTGGCAGTTGAAAATGGCCTTTCTCTGTCTGTTATAAAAACAGAACCTGGCGTGAACCCTCTCGGTGATAGGAAACAAACTCACCCTTCAAAATGACAAGTACATATTTTTCATGAAAACTGATTTTTAAAGAGATGAAAAAATATTATTAAATAAGCTATATGAGAGTCAGACCACGATTGGGTTGATGTGATAATATCCTTTCCACACAAGTAGGTACTTCTCCAAACTTGGTTCTCACTTTGAATGCAGTCGGTATCCAAAAGTAAAGATGATCTCACCAGAGCTGACCCAAAAGGTTACATGTGCGTCTAAACTGGCACCAGGAGAAATTTAGAATAAATATTAGCACATCTCACTAATGTTATGATAACTTTTATGAAAAATACTATAAATCACAAGGATGTTAAAAATAGCCCTTCATCTTCAGTTATGCACACAATCTTTGTAATGATCATGGCACCACATTCCCACAGCAAGACTGAGGTTTTTCTTACTTCTTTCAATTTTGGAAGGGGTCATTTCGTCAAAAAGCATACTGTCGAACTGCATCTCGCAAAAACGCATAGTGTGACACCAGCCTAATACCTTCATTTTGTCAACTATTGTAACTCTAGGATTATACTTATTTCCTTCTGTCAGTCTTAATTCTTACAATTATAGGATTTAAACTAATGAAGTAAAGATATACATAATCAAATTTCTTAAATTAACACTTAAGTGCATTTTTTTTCCAGGGTGACAGTGTGGTCAGATATTTTGAAATAACACCAGAACCACCTTTTGTTCATTACATCAATACCTTTCAAACTCCTGACCCCCAACGAGGCATTGGAATGATGCCTAAAAGAGGCTGTGATGTAAATTCATGTGAGATTTCAAGGTTTTACCGGCTTAACAACTCTGGACTGTGCCAAGTGATAACATTTACTGTCCCTAGAAAGGTAAAAGTATAGCCTTGATAAATTTTAAAAATGTGTGCACACGCATCCATCCAAGTTGATGTGGCTCCCTTGTTTGAGTGCCTCTACCTCTGATCCAGGTTGAACCAGTTTCATAGAAGTAATGGGGCCTTGAAAAAGACAAGCGCCCAATGGTTTAGAAATGGCATGAGAATTATCTATGTACACATCTAATATGTATTAAATAAGGTACATTAAGCACCATATAATATTTTGTTATATTTAAAAGAAGGTATGGTAAAGATGAATAGAAACATATAAAAGGTAACAAACACAATAGCTTTTACAATGAAAGGAAGAACTTGGTTCACACTTAACATTTCTGCCATTTAACAAAAAGGTAATGGCTGCCTCATGAAGAAAATCGATTGTTACCACCCAATCCCTTGACCTAGGTTTCATTCCATCGGTACTCATCAGATGGGAGTGTGAAACGCGCTACGCGACTTCTTAAATAAGGAAACCAAAACGAACGAGTAAAAGTAAAAACACTTAATTCATATTATTCACGTTTCAATATTTCGATGATTTTATTGCATCTTTCTCAGGAAGTAGTAGTAGTAAGACTAGGTAAAGAGGTGAGGGCCTTACTATAATTTTTTTCTTAGACTATTGGATGGAGCCTATACTACAAGCAGTTTCTTAACATTAGGGGCAGTTTTGCTGATAACACAAGAACTGATTTACAAATCATAGGATGCACATCAGCCAACTTAAATTATCTCCAGCTAAGGATAATTGAGGGGCTTAAACGGAAAGGGGTACAAGTGCAATTTTCTTACTTCTGAGATAAATGACTTCAAAGTTGTTTGGTTATTGTAAATTCCGAGTAAAAATTTTGTTTGGTGTGTGTCCTTAGGTGGAAAGCTGCATATATTCCATTCACGGTAGGAATTACTCTCTGAAAGGTCTTTTTTGTTACCAATATCCTACTATATAGTAGATTTATGGTAGGGAAAAAGACCTTTCAGAAGTCAATTCCTATGGTGAATGGAATATACTTTAGCTGTTTTTTCATGTAGTTGAAACCAATTTATATTATCATCTTGTTAGTATATCATACAATCCTTTAAGCCCTTGCTTTCACTTATATCCTTCTGCCTCCAACATGTACACTTGAACCCCTTTGCTCTGAAGGGTTTGTGCCAGTTAATTTATAAAAGTAATGCATTTTATCACATTTTTATTGATAAAAACTATTTTAAGCACTAAAAAGTAAGAAGTTTTACAAAAGTACTACAACTAAAAATAATGTTTTAAAAAATTGTCTTCTCAAAATTCTTGAAAATTATTTTATGCTCTTCATTCCTAGCGAAACATAAAATAATGGGGACCCTAAGTTTAATCATTATGGGACACCTCTATTTTGGATGATTTTTTTTCTATTCATCTGTACCGCCGCCCTTACTCTTCCCCGAAGAATAAGGCTGTCGCACAACAGACAATAAAAATAAAAATTTAAATATAGCAATTGCAGAGGGGCTGTGAGAATACAAACAAAAATAAACAGGTCAATTACAGGCCCATTTACTTATATTCCCCGCGAACTCACACCTCAATTATATTGATGATCATAACAGGAAAGGGGATGGCTAAAGCAGGAAACCTGGATTTAGAAGAATATATGTCAATGGTAACAATTTGTAGTTTTATTGATAGTGAGAATAAAGTTGAACAGAGTATAAAAAAAAGGCGATTAAGTTGTACATTTTGGAATTGCTTATAATTCATGAAGCTATTAGCATACGAACATAATATCGTAATTGAAACCAACGAACAATGAACTCTATAAGCCCGCAAGGCCAACGAGTTAAATGATGACAATATTCCAATACAAAAACTGGCTCTGCAGACAAAAATACTCCTTACGAACGATAATACAAGACTTTTGCCGTATGGGCCATTTAGTTAAAAGGGGTTCATAAAAAAATACTTATAACTTTATATTTACAATACGAAACTTCCCACTGCCTGATGGGCATTTTTGATACAATCTATTACCCTCAGATATCTCTATTATATCTGCCGCTCTAGTAAATATATTTCTTACTAAACAATCAGGTATAGATGCCATATAGGCGATGCAAAATAATAAACATTTATCAGTTAAATATGATTCCAGGTAAAGTAGAATATTCCAAGTCTAGAATAGACTACAACATCCATAGTGACGTTAGAAATTCTAAGTCCAAAATATCGGACATAATTACAAGTTAAATACGACGAAAAGAATCTAAGTCCAATATGATCGACATCTTTACAGAGTCCAAAATGATAGACATATTTACAAGTTGAAAAGATTCTAAGTCCAAAAGGTTAGACATATTTATAAGTTAAATATGACGAAAAGATTCTAAGTCCAATATGTTTGACTTTTTTACAGAGTCCAAAATGATAGACATATTTACAAGTTGAATACGACGCAAAAAGAATTTCTAATATACAACAGCCGAAAAGGGATTTCGTACCTTGCGAATATTTCCTGCACACCCAAGGTGTGTCCTAGGGGACAGCCCTGTCAAGAAGTACCGTCCATGTTGAACAACACCAGTATTTATATGATTATACAAGCTCAAAGAGGGGGAAGAGGGGTAAATACAAAACATCGGTCAATATGACATAACGACGGGAGGGAGGGGTTAGAATATCAGGGTAAACATTCGCGGAGCTGGTCGAACTTACGAGAACAATAAACTCTGGCATAATAATCTTTTTGCGCAGGCGCGTCACACACTTTCCACACCCCACCTTGAGGTATAGAACACTTTACTAGTCCAATATTTCTCCTCGTTCAGTTGATCAATATTTTGGTAGAGGCAAGTTGTTGTCTTTTTTGTGCGTGGGAAACAGTAAGTTGGCGCAGCAATAGTGAGGGACTTTGGTGAGTTTTCTTGTTTTAAATTTTTTATTTTTTTTGGAGCATATATCCCAAATAAATGCTACACATCATAGTCTGATTGTAAACTGCTATCATCATTGTCCTCGATTTCTTTTTCTCTTTCATTCATGTTTCCTTGTCGTGTTGTGTCTTGTGCTCCTGTAGGTTTTCTTTTCCTTTCTTCTACTTCATGGGGCAGTGACTTGTAGAAGTTGTGGTGAATTGAAGGAATAAATGGGAGCAGTTCTATTAGGTTCCTGAACTTTAGTAGTTTAATTTTTTGTGGAGTTTCATAGAGTGACGTTAACTCAATGGTGGGTGGTCTGCCAGAACATTTTTTTAAAATAAAACCGTACAAAGAGCATTTCTTCATTTAAAGTCTGTTTGTAGAAAAGTGAAAATGGTGTGGACTTCTCAAAATGCAGCCATAGCATTTTTTGGATACCAACTATGTTATCTTTCATGTGAATCTTCATTGCCTGGATTGATCGAAAGTCATTGAGTTCCATCTTTTGTTCTTTGAATTTTCTGCTGGCTTTGGAAACCACTGAACACCAGTCATCAGGAACAAAAACGGAACATTTTCTCATTACCTTTTCGATAACAGCAAAATCCTGATCACATTCCATAAAGGAGTGTCCTGACACCAAGAATCGGTGATCTACCGATGCTACAGGAGTATTACTGACGACATAAGACCAAAATTAGACATTATTCTTATTCTTGTTTTGCCCATCTGCATTGTCACTAAATGCATCTATATGGTTAACTGTGGGTGAAAAGTCTGTGATAAACCTCAGAAGGCAAGATATCTCCTGAGAGCCTCTTGAACCCTCAGTTTCTGACCACATAAACATATTTGCTTTTTCTGTCACAAGATCATGTACAGCAAAGTTATACACCCAAAGCTGACGCAAATAATACACTTTACTGCATGTCAACAGAGGTGTTGGTAGTGTTTTTTGTAAATCAAAACAAATTGCAACACGATTGGTGACTTGCTTGCTAACTCTCTGGCATTTTTCTTGGCTGTTCTTGCTGAGTCAGCATTACATAAGTGAAACTCTTTTAACATGGAACTTTCTTTTCTATCTTCTTCCTAAGTTGCATTTTTGATTGTGTTGTTAAATGTATCACTGTAATTTTTGTGGAAGCTTAGATTAAAGCAAGTATTGAAAATCATCCTATAAGAATGAAGTTTCACTGGTAATTTTCCTTCAGTTTGACACGTCTCTAAATATAGCTCAAACGTTTTGTTGACACTAAGTGAAGAATCCAAGTACTGTCTATTAGGACTATTTTTTCTAGAGTACTGAGACTTAAATTTTGGGAATGACTTGATATGATTTTTGACAAAATCAATCTGAGAGGGTGGCAGTTTGTTTGACGGAGAATGATTATCCTAAAATGTACTTAGTGGGTTCAATTTTATCATGTTAATATTAATAAAGATAAAATATATACTTAAATTCACTGTGAGTAGATTCTGACGTGGCTGTGTCTTTGTTTTCTAAATTATTTCCTAATCCTAGGGTTATTCAATGTTTATAATAAACTTTTGAATAGGAGCAAACTGTACCAAACAAATACAAAACATTAGCTCCATAGATAATAGTATTAATGGCAAAGAGATACAAGTGAGCTTATACCCTTTTGCTTGTAAGCAGATGAAGGTTTCTGCAAACAATATAATTTCAAGTCATCAGAGAACAGCACTGAGTGGGAATTTAGTTGTATCCCTTTGCCATTATCTACTTTGGTGTATCTAGTTTGGATTTATGCACATAACTCATTTTTCACTGAAATGTCACTTGACCCCTTTCCTTTTAGGCCCCTCAATTACCATTGCCAGGGTATGGATGAGACTTTGTGTGTGTGTGTGTGTGCGCGCGCGTGCTTCCTACAGGATATGGGCTTCTCTAGCTCTAAGGCCCACAAAGTTGGAAATTTGCTGGAGCAAAGAGAGTGTAAGCCATCAACTGCGTTGGAAGTAGTGGTAAGTGAAGTACTCACTGTGCTAGGATGGCAGACATGCAAGAATTAGTTGGAGGCAGATGGCTTAGTGTGTTAGGCTGGCAACGTGCGATAAAAGCAGGAAGTGTAATGTTCAGTGTTAAAAGATGGCAGGCATGCGAGAAGTAGCAGAAAGGGAAATGTTTAGTAAATCAATTTTGCAGACATGTGAAAAATAGTATGAGTAGAGTGTTCACTCTGTTAGATTAGCTACAGTGTCTTTGGTGTTGGAAAGCAGCAAGCTAGCTAGCTGTGTTAGGTTGATTATTATCTTTTGGTCAGATAAGACTAGGATCACAAAAAAAAGCGGTTTTTTCTTGTTCAAAGTTTTCTTGCACCCACCCTCTGGTTATTTATAGTTTGAATTTATTTCAAAAATATCTTATTTATTTTAAATTATATTTGGAAAAGGTATAGGAGAGGTGGATACAAACATATCAAAGTAATGAACACAAAAAATTACTTTTACACTGAAAAGAAGAACACAGTTCACACTTTACATCGCTGCCATTGGACAAAGAGATATTGGCTGACTTTTTAAGAAAATCGATCATCGCTGCCCAATCCCCCGACTTGGGTTTCATTCTATCGAAACTCATCAGGGAGGAGCGTGAAACGATCAACACAACTTCCTAAAAGAGGAAATCAAAAACAAAAAAAGGGAATAAAAGGAAAATGGTAAAGAATGATAGGGCACTTAGATAGGAACATTTATTATTATCATCATCACCGCATCCTATTACCCGTTTGGGCTATACGCAAGGAACATGTAAAAGGAACAAAAGAACACAGTCACACTTTACATTGCTGCCATTGGACAAAGAGGTATTGGCTGCTTCTTAAAGAAAATTGATTGTCACCACCCAATCCCCTGACCTAGGTTTCATTCTCTCAGGACTCATCAGGGAGGAGTGTGAAATGCGCAACACAATTTCTTAAAGAGGAAACCAAAACACAAAAAAGGGAGAAAAAGGATGATGAGCTCCAATAGAATGAAACCTAGGTCGGGGGATTGGGCTGTGAAAATCAATTTTCTTAAAGAGGCAGCCAATATCTCTTGGTTCAATGGCATCAATGTAAAGTGTGAACTGTTTTCTTCTTTTCATTTAATTTCTTTTTTTCATTTCTTTTACATGTTTCTATCCACCTCTCTTATACCTTTTTTCAAAATCGAATCGCCTCAAAAAGTGTGAAGAGGTTTTCCTTAAAGAGATATATAATTTACTTTTAAACATCTCAAGAATTTGTTTAGTTTGTGGTAGTAGAGAAGTTTGCCAATGCCTAGTTTTGTTGGCATGGAGAGACTGCTTCTAATATATTCTTGCAGTAATTTGTATTAATTTTAGTATATCACACACCAATTAACTTTCATAACACAGTTCATTAGTTACAGATATAATTGACTATTTTTGATGGCTCATTTACAAAATACAAGCTAGCGATGTATCGATGCAGCTACTGATGAATTGTTATTGGTCAATTATTAGTGCATCGGCAATTAATCATGATTGTGAATTATTATGTTGATTAATCATTGTTTTTTAAAAGTAGAATTTAAATCAATATTTTCTAGGTAGGAGTTTAGTGATCAAAATCGCAAAAAACACTTATATACACACTGCATCTGGGTTGTGGGCTATGCAAAGATTACAAACCAGATAAAGAAATCTAAGCTCATACTGTTGATAAAACTAATAATTTAGTTTCAACTTTCGCCAGCTATGGATTAAATATCTTTTTGTATTAATTACACCAGTGGCGGCTCGTGTATAGGTACTGCGGAACTGCAGCACCCCCTATTTCCACTTGATATTATCGATAACATTTAATATAATGAGTCCTTTTTTCTTTAATTCTTTCTTTATTTTTGTAGTACAATATATATTCCTTAAGCTTAATGCCAGTACTTCAGTAGCCATCCCCCAGTTTATGAAAAATATACAAATATATTTGTATGGAACTGTAAACTTCACCGGGCCAGCGATGTGGTGTTTGACTGTTATGCGCATGCACACACAGGGGGGTAGGTGGGGAGGAAGGCGGGACTGCCAGGTATAGAAAGCACTGTTGCTCTCGCAGTGCCGGCTCTGGCGTGATGGTGTAAGTTTTTTTTACTCAGCGTGTGTTGTGCTTAAAAACTGTGTACCATATTCTTGAATGTGATAAAGTGTAGAAAAAAGTAGAATTAGATTATTATTCTGCTTCCAGATATTCTATTTGATTCATTTTTTTTTCTGTTTTTTTTATTTAACAAATACTAAATGCGCTTGCAGTACTTTCAATGGAGAAAATTTTCCTCAATTGTCATCCAGAGATTAAGGAGAAAATTATTGAACTTCTTGCGCAAATTAAAACAAGAAGAATGGATTTCATTTTTAAATGAATAGATCAAGCTTGAACTGTAACAATTTAAGTTAAAGTACTTTCTTTATTTTTGTAGTACAATATATATTCCTTAAGCTTAATGCCAGTACTTCAGTAGCCATCCCCCAGTTTATGAAAAATATACAAATATATTTGTATGGAACTGTAAACTTCACCGGGCCAGCGATGTGGTGTTTGACTGTTATGCGCATGCACACACAGGGGGGTAGGTGGGGAGGAAGGCGGGACTGCCAGGTATAGAAAGCACTGTTGCTCTCGCAGTGCCGGCTCTGGCGTGATGGTGTAAGTTTTTTTTACTCAGCGTGTGTTGTGCTTAAAAACTGTGTACCATATTCTTGAATGTGATAAAGTGTAGAAAAAAGTAGAATTAGATTATTATTCTGCTTCCAGATATTCTATTTGATTCATTTTTTTTTCTGTTTTTTTTATTTAACAAATACTAAATGCGCTTGCAGTACTTTCAATGGAGAAAATTTTCCTCAATTGTCATCCAGAGATTAAGGAGAAAATTATTGAACTTCTTGCGCAAATTAAAACAAGAAGAATGGATTTCATTTTTAAATGAATAGATCAAGCTTGAACTGTAACAATTTAAGTTAAAGTAAAAAAAGTTTGCTTTTTCTGTTAAGATTTTATCAAGTTCTTGAATAAATTTTCTTTTTATACATGTTTTTTCCCCCTCTTACACAATTTTAAAACAAAGGCTAAATTTTTTTTGGAGTATCACCCCCCACTAATTTTAGCTACGAGCCACCACTGAATTATACTAGCTATTATCATTCTCTTAAGCACATTTCCCAATAGTTATTAATAAATAATCGTTAATCGAGATTAATCAATGTAAATAATCATAACATAAAAGATTATTTTAAACAATCAATATCGGTACCTAATCCGATTTACTGAATTGGTATACCTCTAGTACAAGCTATAATGAATCACATTAAAGCTACATATAAATCCATGTTAAACACAAAACACTAGAAGTATCTTTCTTACACAGTAAGGCCAACTGACCAACAAAATCAACACAGCTTACTAAACAGTATTTTTATTTGCAAAATGTTCTTGAATAAATATCAATTATGTAAAATTGGAGGTTATTGTGATATTAGGTCAAATAAAGAAGTATACAATAACTTTATGTAAAGCGTGTTTATATAGATGTTTAAATTTAGCCAGAGTTAATGCAGTATGTCCAATATTATCTCTTAAATGTGTTCAATTTCTTTCTTATCATTGCTACATAGAATGGAGATGTTATTTTATTTTAACCTTATATTTTTCTAATTATATTTTACTTGTATTTATTTATAGGGTATTGAAGTTCGTATTACAATGTTGTTGATGCCCTACAAATGTCACAAGGTTGTTAAATATAAGATTTGTACAGAAAATTGTAGATGCCTTTATCATTGATAAAAACAGCTGGTCTACTATGGGCAAAGAACTGCCGGGGAGAGTATACCATCCTTAAGTTGGTACTGCTTCTCCTTGGTCTAGTTCGACTATCCTGAGCTAAAGGCGTTTGCAAACCATTGTGCGGACTGAAAGGAACATTTAAATAAGCCTTTCTTGGCTTTTGAGAAGGCTTGTTGTAAAAAAAAGTCCAATTTGGAAATAATTTTACCACAACTAAACAATTTGACAGTGATTCAATATATTAAATGTTAAATTCATCTTAATATCATTTGATTGTAAACAATCACTGTTCTTCTGTGAAGCTGGCCAAGATTGGTGAATGTCTAAAGCATTCCTTCGGTCCACCAGCCTTGGATTGGTTGAGTGTATGCATCAGAGTTAGAGAGCTTGTGTCTTATAAGATTACACACCAAAATGCATATATGATTGTGTTATGTGTATGAATATGTTAAAATGGCTATGTTCATGGCAGTTTTATATCGTTGCTCAAAATCTCAACTCAAGTTTCTATATAATTTAGAGCTCTTGGTGACTTAAAAAACAACACAAATGTATGTTACGCAAATGTTTAACCTGTAAGTAGCTTTCACACACACATACAAATGAAAATACACATGTAAAGATAATCATACACCTTTGGACACATTTAATTTCAAAAATAATTAACTTTCCTCCTATTTTATCAACTAAATAAAAAAAAACTTGGAAAGGATTATGCTCACATTGGTTTGTATCTATTTTAAATGAGTATTTCTTAATCTAGTCGGAGTTATTTCAAGAAGATTTATATCCAGACACGTTATCAGATGAACCAGCACTTTCTGCTGAAGATTGGGTGGCTGGAAAAGAGGCTGAACCAATTCTAATTTCTCTGCGAGGAGGATATGCTCCAAGTGCTCAAAAAAGTGATTTGAAAGTTAACAAGCGCTCAAATGTATTAGATAAAATGCCTCCAAAGGGTGGATCCAGGTCTACCTCAAACATTGCTGCAGCAAGCTCTGGAGATGGATGTGTAAACACTGCCTTGTCAGTAAGTATACTTTTGAAGCTAGATTAATAATATACTATGGGGAACAACTAATTTCTCTTTCAATTTCTTCTTGTGCATATAATGTTCATTTAAATAGGATTAATTGATAATTTTGGGTGAAATTTCCTATCTTTAAATAACCTTTTTACTTTGTATCAAACTCTCAATTAAATTTGTTAAAGCTTTATACTAATTTCATGATAGTAAACATGGCTGATTAAAAACAAAACCTTAGTTATATCCCCAAAATGATGTCTTAGTGTAAGATAAAATCAAAGGTAAAGGTGCCTCTTATGTTTTCTAGGTGGCCTTTGTGTCCAACCCACTAACGACACCCTTGTTTAAAACCAAGAATTTAAAAATCAAACTAACTATTGAAAATCTAAAATGTTTTGCTAATTGATATTAATTAACCTTGCGACCTTATAATAATTTGTTGTCTACTCTTATTTTACTTGTTAATGTGTGTGAGCTAACTTTGTGAAAAAGTTACATTTAATGGTTTAAATTTCAGGACAAGATTATTCACGAGTTTCAAGAGGAAATCAGGAAGTTGAAGGCAGTGATAGTAAAACATGAAACTCGTATTCGTGCCCTGGAAGCTCGAGCGACAGCCCCCAAATCAGTTGTTGAAGATGAAGGAAGAGCAGGTGATGGATTAGGAGATGCACACCCTCCATCATCACAGAGACATGAAACAGAGCATGTCAACAACACATCACACACCTCCCCAGAGGTGGCTTCATCCAAACAACTTGCACCAGATGAAGTTTAACACATCATGCTCTATTTTACTTCACTATGGCTTTTTTTTTACAAAATTCCTGAGCTAACTAAAGGGGGCTCTTAAATGGAGGGTGTATTATGTTAAAAATCATATACTTTAATACATCTATGAGAAGAGGATTTATTGTGCAAATTACTTGTATTATAGAGAAAAAAAATAATTGGGTATATATTTGGGCTGATCCATCAACAGTTTTTACCAACTCCTCTATACCAATGCTTATGTGTTTCAAAATTTCATTAGTTTTCTCTTTGAGTAAACGTGTAAAATTTTCAATAATTACTTTATATTGGAGTTAATAGTAATTTTATTTCTTATCTACTATACAGTTTTAATGTATGCTTAGCTCATGCTCAAATTAATGTATAAAACAAAAGTATTCATGTACTTAATTTTAAATGTGTCTTAGTTGTTACATAGAAAAGTATGCATACAGTATAAGACTATCCCATACATATTCAACTCCTATACAGGGTGTACCTTAACCTGAGGCTTACCCCCACCCCCTCCCCAGGGGTGTTTTTGGAACACAAAAATAATGAAATAAGCTAGTGATTAACACGTGTCCTATTTGAACTTGTTTACAAGTTATAGCCTTTCATCAATGTGAAGCTGCCTACCTTAACACAAAGTGACATTAATAAAATACTCCCTCAACGTTTTGAACAAGGCTACCAGCGAATCTTAGAAATTTGTGGTACTTTTGGAAGGGCTAAACTCTATGATAGGGCCATTATAGTATTGCATTAATGTGCTAGGTAATCATTATGTCACTTTCTGTTGGATTAGGCAGCGACACATTGGTGGAAAGGAAAATAGTCTATAACTTGGAAACAACGTCAGATAGGACACACATTAATTACACTAACTTATTTCACTATTTTTATATCCCAGGAGCACCGCTGAAGTGAATTCCACATGTTAATGTACACCCAGTATAGCTTTAGCTAAGTCTGAGTCAGAATAGGCAAAACGCATATAACCCGAATGACAAAATATATGCTGCAATAAAGGGATTGGCTATTTTTTATATTTGGTTTTAGCCCAGCTTTTTTCTTGATGCATCAGTTAAGATTAGTTCTCCAATATGAAGACAATTTGACAAACATCCCAAGTCCAGTTGAGTACATTTTTCAGAAGTTTGTTAAAACATTCTCAAAACTTACAAGTGTGGATTATTTTTACTTGTCATTTACTTTTTACATTTACATAAGCAGCAAAGGGTAGGGCATGGGAATGAAGTTTTTGAGGAGTGTGCTCTTTCTCACATAGAGGAACAAGATTAGGAATGAAGTTATCTGGGCAAGGGTTGGGGTACAGGTAGTACATGAGCTAGTAGATGGAGCAAGGCAAAGACTGTATGGTTACGTAATGAGGATGGCAAAAGAAAGGATTCCAAGGGGAATGATGGAGTGGAAGTATGTAGGACAACGGCTGCAAGGGAGACTTAAGAAAGAGATGGGAAGAACAGGTAAGAGAAAGTGTGCGTGTGAGAGTAGAAGAGTGGTGGAAAGAAAGATAAATATGGAGGCATTTTACTAAACTTGCCCGACCACAGACTGGATATAGTAGTTGATGAGGATGTCTTGTAATATTCCATTCCTACACAATACACAGTGCATGGGTAACAATACAAAATGGAAACTGTTTAAAAATTGTTAGACGGGAACTAATATTAATATTCTTCTGACTCAGCATTTAGTGGTAGAGGTTATTGTCTGTCATAGCAAATGAGGCACAAGGAGAATGTTGTCATTTCAAAAGGAAATACTTAATTACTCACTGTAGATAACAATATTTTTCATAACTGTTTGGTAGTGCTTCTTTATGTTGGTGCATATCTACAGTCATTTGAATGCTTTTTTTTTACCATAGAAATTTTTCCAAAGTAGAGCCTCGCATTTTTTCTGAATTGAGAGCATTGAATGGCTTAAATACCCTGTATTTTGCAACTGAAAAGTATGATGAATCACTTGGACAACTATCAAAAGTGTTGTTTGCACTTTAGAAAATCTATAGCTTTCTTGAGAATCAATTCAAACCTAGCTGCTTTTTCTTTGTATTCCAAGTCTTTTGGTTTCAGAACTTCCCGCGCCCCCGTTTTCATCTTATTGATTAAAGAAAAACTCATATTGTATGACTGAAAAACTATGTCCTTTGATCAGAAGGTATTGAAATATATTTTTAAATCTTCCAAAAGTGGCTTGTGTTATGCGGTACTTAACCGTAGTGTGGTTTTTATTTTATCCACAACACCCATAAACAGACATTCTTTTTATCCTGAAAGGAAGCAAGCATGGCTTGCTTGATTTCACTATGGTGTAACTTTTAAGAGTTGAGGTAAGACTGCTACTTTTCAGGCCAAACTGAGTGTGTAACATAACTGCATTCTACATTTTCTGGCTAAACATTATTTAAATAGTTATTGCTACAGAAAATAACTTAATTAACACCCCTGTGCTCTGTTTTTCATTCCACATAACTATAGTGATTTTATTATTCTTGACATTGAACATAATATCTCCCAAAACTAGGGCAAGTAAAATATTTAATTGGTAAGTAACTGGACAGGTCAGATTTAGTTGGAAGTTGAATCAGAGTAAATCTATTTGAGCTCTTTCACAAAATACACATGCCTTAAGTTAATTAATGGGTAGGAGAGTATTGGGAGCAGGTATTAAGTGTTTGCAAGAAAATTAGCCATTCAATTCTTGCACAGAAAAACAGTAGACGTGGAATAATTTTTCTTTCATTGACTCGTTCATAAATGTATTTCAAATTGACATGAATGGTCTTGGGGTATTATTTACATTGCAGATTGTATTCCTCCACTCAAACAAAATGGTATCATGAAAACAAAACAAAAATACTTTTTGGACTTGTGATGTTTGTCAATTCATGTTCTCTTTGGCCTGATTGAGAATGTTTGACAACAGCTTTGAATGAAATATCCTTTGCTATAGTATTTGTATAAAGTACATTCCTCGAGTTCAGGAATAAAAAGGGCACTAAACAATTATCGAACAAATGAATGGAAAACTTAATTTAAGTTTTCTCAAATGTTTATCCATAAAGCTTAAATGTTAACACTGTTATCTAAATTTGTACAGTTTTATTATTGGATAGATACATATGTACATATCTAACTTTGTTTATAGACTGTCAGATGTAACACTTTTATATTTCTTAAAGATTTGTCACTTACCTTGGTTTTAAGATTTTGTTTTATTAATGATTCATTGCTGTGCAATTTATATGCTTCTGATGTACATCACATGCAGTATATAGTAGTACTGTTTTAGTTTAGATTATTTTAGGAAATTATAATTGTATAAATTTGCATTATTTAACTTATTTATTTGTATGTATTAAACATTCTTCATATACTTTATCATAGTATTAGTAGGCTGTGTGATGTATTACCACAAATTTTGTTTTAAATTCGTGGTTTGTGTTGCAGGTTCCAGAGATTAAATCTGTAGGATTAATTGAACCTTCACACAAGACTCCCACCATAGGATGTTTTCATAATGTATCTGGTATTATTCAGAATTTTCAAGTAAAGTGCCTATTTTAGGGACTGCATACTGTTAAGTTTGTAATTTCTATGCGATCATTTAAAAAAATAAATGCACCTTCTATCTTGTAAATTATACTGATAACCACTGCTACACTGCCAATAAATTGTGTTAAGCTATAATTCACTTTGAACAAATAGTTTTAAAAAGAAGTAAATACTGTGTTACATGGTGACAGTACACACTTAGATTAACTATGCTAGATTAACTACGCTACACATTACAAACCTTACAAACTTTTTTTATACCCACGCTGTGTAATGTATGTGAAATATTTATGCGTGTAGTTCTGAGAATTTTTGTAACAAACTTATAAGCTGTAAGATATCTTTAAAAAAACAACTTTACTGTCATTTTAGCATTGGTTTAATTTTAAAAGCGATTTTAAAGCTTTTATTGCCATTGGTAGTAAAAATATTTTGATGTCAAGGTCTAGTTCATGCACAAATTAAGACATCTTTTTAACTGACTTCATTAATTTTGCTAAATTTCTTATAAATAAAGATTAAAACAATGTCCAATAATCATATTAGACATAGTTGTCAGTGTGCTGAAAACATATTTTTATCATTAGAGATTTTTAATGGTAATTTATGCTCACATTTTTCTCATTCAACAATTTTACCCTAGATGTACCAAAGTAAAATTTTAATATACCCTCATTCTTATGAAGTGAAACAAAATTTTATCAACTGTACCTGATTGTTCCATTGCTATAAAACATCACTTAAATACACTAATATGGTGATATATCATATTACTATTTTAAAATACTAAGACTTAAAATAACTTTCCTTTTTACATAATAACCTAATCTTTCACTTCCTCCTTTAATTTCGCTTGTTTACTATGTATTTGTTTGTCATGTAAATTGAATCTTTATTTTTTGTTAAAATAGTTTGTAATTACTTGTTTATGACTGCTTTATTGCACAACTCTCTTGTTTGTAATGCTTACGCAAGTGTATAAATCTTTAGTTACTTTACTTTAAGGGTAGATATTTACTTTTTTCTATTTGTTAGTGTGTATGTGTGTGATACATTTTTAGATACCATTAATTAATTTATTATTATAATATATATTTATATTATATGTGTCTAGGCCTGCTGTGTATATATATATATGTGTGTGTGTGTATTTAATATGAATAGACTTAAGGGGTCTGGGGCTCAATCCTCGATCCCGACACAGATTTATATGATTGCCAAACCCTTCCTTCACCTCTGACAAGACATGTATTAATCACAACTTGTGAATGTGAGGAATGCCAGGCCTCTACCGTGGTTCGGATCCCAACGTTAAACTGTAGGTCCTCCATTTCATCTAACAATCACCCTACCATTACACATTAGCGTAAGTGCGTATAACCCGAACGGGTAGTAAGACGCGGTGCTAATAGTAATAATAATAATAAATTAAATATCTTGATTATCATACAGTTCCAAACTACCCAGAATTTTAAAATTGATTACCTATGTCACTATCCTAAACAATAAATTAAAATAAACCCTAAAATATTAATTTCCTTTTTAGAGTTGTTTAATATATGGGTTTTGAAAAAGTCTTCCTTTGCAGAGATAAATTAAAAACTATGAAATTGAATGTTTATTCATTTTCACTGTCTTACAGAAAAAATGTCAGTTTACTCATTTATTGAATTAAAGTGTTTTTTTATTTAACACTTTCATATTTCTTTTGGAAGCTTTGTGTTTTCTGGGCTTATGCATCACTATGACCTCCTATCACCTCAGTCGTCCTATATTTGCATCTACTTAAGCAGAGGAAACTAATTTTATTTTTAATTCATTAATAGTTGAATTTTTTTTAAACATTTTATAATTTTGGATGATTAGTCACCATGCTCCATGCCAACTCCACAATTATATAAATAAATACATTTTTAGTTTTGTGTTCTGTTTTATAATTTATGAAAATACAAATTTCACAAAAGTAATTGTGTAACATTTCATGTTGTACAATTAGTATTTTTGTATTGCATGTTGGTATTAGCTGTGAAACTAACTTCTATGCGCCTCCATTTTAATTCTGCATAAATATTTTCGCTTTGTTTTTGTAAAAATTGTGCTTGCTAAATCTAAAAAATATCATTTTCTTGCATATTATTCATTAACCTCACGAACACACATTTTTTAAAACATGTTTAGATACTATTTTTTAATAGTCTGGTTTATTTAAAAAAATTTAGTAATTAGTTATTTCAAGAAACATTTTCCTTTTTATATTTTTTATATGGTGTAAAAATTAGGATGGATAGCCAGCGCAATCTCTTAGTGATACTGGAGTACAAATTGTTTAGGTAGAAAACTAAAAAACCCACGAACATACAATTAAGGGCAAGATTTCACTGTCACAGACAGCTTCTTCAGGTTAACAGAGTAGACTGATGCTCTTGGTTTGAATGCAAGGTTGACTGTCAACTATCAGCCTTGCATCACCTGTACCATGTGGGAGACCTGATGCTTTTTGTGACATTGAAATCCTGTCCCTACAGATGTGTGCTTATTATTATTTTATTTTTCCAGGGAAAAGCCATTAAGTATCTTTATCATTTTGAATTTTTGTTAGTATATAAATGCCAGATTCTTCCCCCCCTAAATAGAGGCTATTAAACCATATTAACTGTGGGGAACACAGCTTTGTATTTGCACATTGCACTGTAATTTCAATAACTTTAAGATATGATTCAAAGGGGCTTAACGTTGCCAATGTTTTAGTCAAAATGACTCCATAATATGCATTTTTTCTTTTTCGGTCACTAAAATTTCACATTCAAACTTTGCATTTATAGAATGTAAAATTGCCACACTTTAAATTAACAGAGTTTGTATAAATATGTTTCCTGAGAACAGTTAATATTAAAAAAAATATATATTTAAGTGTTTAAACATGATAGGTGAGTGTGTGTGTGTGTGTGCATGCGTCTTGAGAGGGAGTAGGATTCTGGTAGGAAGAACTCTAAGAAAAAACAAACACAGGTTAGTTTTGCAGTCAACTTGGATAACATTTTAATTTATTAATAGTATTATTTCATAGGTATTGCTAGTATCTATGAAAAGTGATAGTTGCAGAATACCTGACTTTAATTATATATGTATGAACATGGTTATAGTAACGTTTATACTCTGAAAAAGTTCCATCCTAGCTGAATCAGGCTGTGTTTGTGTTTTTATATATATATGATTGTACATGTATGTGTGGGTATAAGGTTGAAAATAAAGCTTCACAAATTAATATTTAAATGGAATAGCGTTTTTTACTTTTTTCTTGTATTATAACTTCTAAAGACCTGTGTCACAAGATTATAAGTAAAAAAATATTTTTTAATGAAAAACAATCATTTGATGATAATACTCTTAATTATTGTGTACATAAATATTAATGTAAATAAGTAGTACATGACCACATCATCTGTTGTGAAGCTGAGCTTAGCTTTTTGTCCATTTCTTATAGTGATAGTCAAATGTAGTGATATGTACTTGTATTTAATAACCTACATTAATAGTGATTTGTAATATTTAAATCTTTTTAGGCTGGACAAGTCTTTAGTATATTTTAACTTGTTCACAATACTGGATGAATCACATGAATCACTTCACATTGAGGTGACATGAATACAAATCTGTCACATGTTTCCTTCATTTGCCCCACACAATTAACATAACAAACAATACTAAAAACTCACTTATGATACCACATTTAATTAGATTAATTTAAATATCAGTTATAAAGTAATGTATAAATAAACACACGGCTTCATTTAAAAATTTGTTGTGACCTTGGCCAGATGTAAGCTTGTCTACCAAAAACATAATTTATACTCTCAATAAGTGTCCCTCTCAATTTCATACTATATTAATAAAAAATTAATTTCTATCATCAGTACTTTCAAAAATATTAATTTTATTTACCCACTTCAGTGGCCAAATAGTCTTAAGGCATAATTTTCAGGCTAAACTGGCCTGCTGATGATGGGGAGATCGAGTTCCTCAATTTCCTTCCGCTTGTAGATTATCTCTAAAATGCTTCCTTACCCAGCCCTACCCATTTAGAGTAATTATCACTTATGTGTATAGCTTGAGCATGTAGTAAGATGTGGTGATAATAATAATTTTATTTGAAATAGAGCACTAGTCTGAATAAGAAATTAGAGTCTCTGAAACTCTATAGCTCGACACACACACATGCACACAGTTGTTGGTGCCAGTCATCACAATCCAAGGTCATTCAACTGTATAACCTCTGTTTGTTTTGGTAACTCGAGTGGAACAATTGTGCTGTGTTTGTTAGTTTTACAATTCAATAATGTGTTATTCAAATCAATACAATATTATATGTACAGTACTGTACTGCATTTCTGTATATTACACATATATGTACACAATTATACTATCATGTAATATATTGTACTGTACATATATTACTGTTACTGTACTGTACAATATTACAGTACATTACAACTATACCTATAATATTCGACACTACTGTTATTCATCTTTGTTTAGTAAACATGCATCTTATGCAAGTTCATTCGTAAAACTCAACATTTCAATAACTCAACACCATTTTGGTCCACATTAGGTCGAGTTTCCGAGACTACTGTAATTTGTAACACTTTATTTGCCCTATCTCTGTATATGTATAATTCTATGTATATATGTGTGTATATACTGGGTGTGGGACTAATTCTGTCCACCTGAAATATTACCCACAAATAAATTACTTTCCCCACATAGCCGCCCTTTTGGTACCATGGACATTTTTTAGGTATCATTTACACATATTTTTTGAAATTATGGAAATATTTCAGGTGTATTTCATATGTATGTTTGTATGATTAAGTTCATAAATATATATTAATATTTATATGTATGATTAAGTTCATAAATATATATATACTTACATATTTATTTTATTTGCATATATGTATACAGGGTTATATAATATTAGTATACTATATATACATAGATGGTTACAACATTTTTACCATCATTAATAGTAAATTACAATTTTTTTGTTTTGTTTCATTAAATATATACAACTAAATTACTTTAAACTATTCTTTTTATATTAACTAACAACAATAATTATTTGGCCCTAACTTGTCTCAGAGCAATCGTGAGCTAGTTTTTGATGGTGGGCACAGACAAAGTATAAACCAGATCCTCAGCTTACAGGTTAATATCACTGAGAGAGCTTGAGTCCTTACACGTGGAGATTGCTATGTTCTACATTGCTATAAAGTAGGCATTTTTAATGTCAATAAACCGGCTTTCACAAAGCTAGGTTCAGGTAGCTGCCCAACCGCTTCCCATAAAAGAGTCACCTCCTCACCCCAAATGAGGCTACTCAGACTGCGAATTACAAAGAAAACTTGTAATACAATGGTCCTTGTTAAAGTGAATGTTTACAAATCATCTATCTCGACCAGTTAGTTTTCTGAAAATGTTTGTTCATTTAAAGGAGGTGAGTTGGGGGGGCGGGAGGGCGGGGGGTTGGGCTTGGGCTTGGATCGCCACTGCTATACAACAAACAATTTGAAAGTGAGTTGTTTCACTTGGAAGTGCTGTTATCACCGAGAACAGCAACTAGCACTCCCCAGTGACTAAGAACTCAACTTGGCTAAAGGTGCACAGCGTATCTCCAGTAAGGCTGAGTGGTGTATACTTTGTTTGTGACCAGGTGATGTAAGATAGGAACTCAATATTGAGATTTAGTGTTTACATTGATTGTGAGTTATATTTCATTTTATATAGTTTAGCAACTAGTTAGAAATTACAATAACTTAATTATCCATATTCACAAAATTTTATTATTTTTCACGTTTGCTTTTAACGAATATACTTATTTAAAATAATATATTAAGTACACGTTCACATTTTACACTACCATATCAATATATTTTTTATTATATATAATAAACAAAATATTTTTTATTTGGTTATTTGTTTATTTTTAACAGAACACAAGTTTAAGCCACCACTAATGAATTCTTAAGGTTGCAGTTAAATAAATATTTTGATTTTTACATTGAGTTATTACTGGCAGTGTTAGTTAAGTGGTTAACACGCTTAACTTTGGCACACAAGTATATGCTCTAGTATTGGTATTTAATGGTCTCTGTTCATGTTAAGTTTATTTTCAACTGTTAAAATAATTCTCTTGTCCGTGGATGTGAATGCTTCCGTGTGTAGGAAAACCTGAGTTTTATTTATCTAATATGTCTGTTGTATATCCAAATGTTTTTTATTTAGTATAATTAGTACTAATATGCTTATTTTGTGAAACCTATAATGTAATAACAAGGCAAAAATAATAACTAGACCATAAACCACAATTATAACATTTTGTGTAAAAGGGATATTCAATTTCAAAGTGATGCATTTTTAGCCCTGACTGGAATCAAACCTTTGAACCAGTATACAGTTCACTAACATTCGAGTTGATTTATTGGACCAAAATGCCTTCTTAACGTTAATGTCATGTGATTTTTTTTAACTGGAGTAGGAAGAACGTTCTTTGATATTTTTATTCACCATTTTTTCTTCATTTTTCTTTCTTCTGACAAATTAAAACAACTATCCTTAAAGGACAATTTTAAGTGATTAGGTATTTTAGGAAACTATTTAAAAGCTTAAACAACACTATATTTGACAATTATTTACTGGCATTGATTTTAATCCTGGAATTTTTACTTGAAATAGAAATCTTTCATCTTATTACTATCCAACATGTGTTCTTGATTATGAATTTTTATTCATTTTCATCATAGTGGCAGGATATTGGGATATATAGTCAGAGTTTCACGATTTAATTTATGCTAATCTGAACTAAATATATAATTTCATCTAAGGATAACTTATATTTTTCAAGATGGGTTTTATGTTTCAAAGGTTAATTTATTTGTTTCGTAAGTTTGAAAAAATGACACTTTGCCACAGGAGTCGAACCCGGGACCCTTGTTTAGTGTCATTAAAACTAACAAACTGGTGAGTCTTGATGAGGTTCTATCCATCACCTATGGATTATTTCAATCTCCCAAGCTTTGTTATTCATATACAATTTATTCTACAAGAATATTCTTTCGCCATTTATATATGTTTTCTTTACATATATGGCCACTTTTGTGATAATTGGACATTAAAAATTATTAATATAATATGGGAATAAGTAACCCTAGACTTTGAAGTAACAATTTGGACATGGTTAAATTAAAGAAAATGTTTTTAGAATCCTTAAAATACATTGTTCAAACATGGCAAATTTTTTTATTTTATTATGAAAGTAATTTTTAAATAGATTTTTCTCTATGACTATGCTAGACTGCACACACTATTATGCTTATATTGTATTTACTGTGTTAAATGAACAAGAATTATAAAATCACACACTATAATGATTTATAAATTCTCTTTTGGACTAAAAAAAAACACTCCTTGAGTAAAGACACTTTTAAATACTTGTATTCCATTCAAACAAAACAATATAAAATAATAAATATGTGATATTCCTCTTTCATATATTGTTATGTTAGTGTATAGTCATTCTGTATGCCTTAAACATAATGACCCATAAACACAATTTTAATTAAAATTTGCTTAACATATTTTAGTGCATTTCCATGATTTGGACATGTTTTCATGTTGAATTAAGAAATGTAATTTATCTGTTAGTTATGTAATATAGTTGGTGATAAAAATAAAACTTTATTTATGTGTTCAATTTGAATATGAAACTGTTAAATCTTTATAATTATTTTCCAACAGAACAATATTGTAAATATTTATTCACAAATTTGTTGTTGCTTCAAAAAATATATAGCTATATTACTGAAACTAAATATAACAATACAAGATGAGGTAAATTGTTATCAAAGTAAAAAGTAGTGTTAAGGGAGGTCAGAATAGATCATGTTCGACACTGGAATCTAGGGTTTGATCCATATCTGCATTTATGTGAATATTTGGTTACCTAAAAACTTGTCCTTCTTGTCGTGTACTATTAGACGACATATATAACATGGCCAATACTGCCACTGTCTGCCTTCATTTTGTTCTTTTGGGTAAAATGTGTTAATATTTCTGTTACTATTAACCTTCCAAATCCTCTCCCCTTATCTATTTAATTTTACTGTGTTATAGTCAGTAGTCTGAAAATAAAGCCTTCGGCTAAAGAATAAAAATACAGTTTATTATTTATTATAATTCACAAAAGAGACATGTGAGGTGCTTTTAAACATACTGCACCTTTTGTCATTCCTTACTTGATTCGTTAAATGAAGTTTAGGATATTCCAAAACCTAAATTTATCGTTTTCCCTCTTGTTCCATATTGCACTTACAAGGAACCGTTAAACCAGTAATATGACCAGATCATTTCTTGAACTCCCGTTCTTCTCCTAGATTGTCAGGAATAACTCATCAAATACTCTTATATTAGCTTTGTTTGTTTCAACTTTTTGGAATAGTTCTTTCTATACTTTCTTGCTCTTTAGCACTCTTTTCGCCAGAGTAGTTTCACTCTGTGACTTAATCTCACTGGAGTAGCTGTACCTAGAGCAGAAAAAAACTAATTTTTCTGCTCCACCTCTTGAGTGAAAGTCAACTGAAGGGGGAAAAAGTTGTAGATATGGTACATATTTTGATTTTTAAAGGGGAGATTTGAATAAATATATATTTATTTTATTTGCTAGGGCTGTCGTAGCTTAATATGCCTTATAATTTAACTTAAGACTAGGACAGGCCCAACATCCAATCCTCTTATTTATCACTTTGAAAGAGTAAACCTACATTTCACCAATGATACATTTTCGGCCATAATGGGAATCGAACTTGAGACCCTTAGCTCAGTAGACAGACATGCTATCAACTAAGGTTAGGCCTTAACAAATAATGTCACAAAAGATTAACTTAAATTAATAAATAATCCACAATTGATCTTTTTTACCACAAAAAGAACATTTATATTTGAAAAAAAAAATATATATATATATATCCTACACCTTAGCTCATTTGATAGTGTGTCTGCCTACTGAGCTAAGGGTCCCGGGTTTGATTCCCGGCACAGCCGAAAATTTATCATTGAGGATGAAAATGTGAGTTTAACCTTTCACATTGATAAATTAATGGCCGGGAACTGGATGTTAATCCTTTCCTAGTCTTAAGTTATATTATAAGACATGAAGCTACGACAGGTTGAATAAAAAAAGTGACCCAGGCCACAGGCTGAAAACAGTAATAGATATGAAGTGAAGATATTTATCATTATAATCAAAAATCAGAATAAAACAGGCTTTTGAAGTCAAAATAAGAATAAATCTAAAATAATAATTAATAATGTCAAACATTGTTTGGAGGACCTAACTAAAGAGACAATTTATTAGTGTATGTGGATAGAAGTGCTCTTATAGTTGTGTGCATGCACATATATCGTCGTCATTGACTCTCCCCATGTTTAAAAGCAATTGAAAGGAGTAGAAATATGTTTGTTTTGCCTTGAAGAGAACAATCTGTTTCACCAGCACTCAAACCACTCCAAATTATTTTTATCAGAGGGGCAGAACTGTTCCAAATAATTCAAACAAACAAAGCTCGCTACTTCTTTTAAAGGCATACCGAGTTTTCTCCCTACTTTTATTTAAAACTTGTTCACTTTAAACTATTCTTTTTTCAACATCTTAATATGAGGTATCAGTTGTATTAAAGGGAGACAGATTTATTATTATTATTATTATTATTATTATTATTATTATTATTATTATTATTATAATTATTGTCACTATTGTTAGATTTAAACTGGATACATAAGATTTTTATTTAAAAAATTTATCTCCAATTAATTTTACTAATAGACATTTTCAAAATATTAAAACTAATCATTACCAAATGGTGTTGTTTACTTTAAATACAAGAACTCTTAAACTGATTTTACTACTTTAGTTTTATTTTGTACGGAAATGGGCAATCAAAGTGATAGATACTTTATTTTGATTTAGTTTTTAATGATGAAAGAATATACATTTATCATAGTTTTGAGGCATTCTTTAAAAAAATTTCCTTGCTATAAATGTGAGCCAACAATTGAAATTATTACAACGTGGATTGTCAGTCATTTTATCATTATGAGTTACTTAAATATCATTTTGCAAAATTGTTTGCTTATTTAATACAAATTTGCATGACTGCTTGAATAGCTAAATGTCAACATTCTCTAAATTGGTGAATTGAATTTGATTTCCTACATATGGTTTTGTTTTATAATAATAACATTAAGAGTGTAGACTATTATCTTTCAAAGCTTATATTTTTTCACATGGTTATTTATACTTGCTTATCAAATTAAATACATATTTTCATATGACATTCTGATTAAGTAGTTGTGCAATGCTATATTTATTTTCTTGAGATGTGAACATATTTTTGATTTTTTCAAATACAAACCTTTGACAATTATATTTAAAATTTTCTTTATATGCATAAGTTGATGTACAGTATTTTTACATAAATAACATTTCAACATTTTTATAAAATAGTTACAGATGTATAGAATATGTTATTTAATTTAATGTGTACATAATATTTTTTTAATAATGTTGACTGCTTCAAACAAAATGTTGAGCTCATTAGAAACTGTAGGCTTGCTCAGGGTCAAACTATTTGACTAATATGTTATTAATCAGTAAGTGTTTAGATACCTCAATATAGAAATTTAATATTCATTTAGCAAATTAATTTCTTGCAGAGGTAAACAAAGTTGTTATATTTCATTTTGGCATTCAACATGGATTCCACTATTGCTATGCACATGCTTTGTACTCTGAAAGCTATCTGGCCTACCTTGGCTGATTGTGCTATGACTATCAAATAAACTGCACCATAGTGGAATCAAACAAGATCACATTGTGATTTCTCAGTGGAAACAAAATGTACATGTACTACACTCTGGTCTTTTGAACTATCGAAAACTGGTTGTTGAACATATAAATATTTACTACACATGCACACACAATATACACAAAATTAATTAAAATTAAAACATACATATTTTTAAAATTTATAATGTAATAATCTTTTGAACATGATATCCATATAATTTGCTATTTTCTGTGATAAATTTATGAAAATGAGTTTATATGTGTGCAGATGTATAAAGAGACTTTAACAAATACAAATTTGTTTCCAGCTCTTTTTCCTGTCCCTGTATTGATAATAACCAGAAATGTGTTTTATTTCTATTTTGTATATTATCCATAGCTTACTCATTAAATTTATACCCATGTAATATCCATATAGAAGTTTTTTTGAAAGAAAAAACCACAGGTAAAATGGTTACACAATATCTGGTCTATTGTCCTATTAGAAAACAGTCATAGAATTTGAAAAGCTACTCACAAAATTATTATTAATAGTCTTTCCATTAATCTGTTCTTATTTCCACCACTGTACACATTTTTACTAGTGCTGTTGGCTTAAGGATGAGGAGGGTGTGAATTAAAGGAAAGATATTCATATTTGGTAGAGTGGAAAACCATTTAGGGGAAAAATACCCCCAGTACACTCGTCCAATATTCAAACATTCACACTGACATTAATATATTATTTTCTAATACATTTCTATTTCCTATTATGTTCTTAATATCGTTCAAGATTCGGATTCGGGAACCGTAGGCAAAATGATTCAGATTTGTAAAATAGTGAATTTGATCTAACTCTAATTAAAACATTAATGTTCACAAAATTACCATACAGCCATAAAAATTATTCAATAAATTTCAAATTATAACCTAAATACTGTAGAGATACCACTTGATGACTTATGAATATGTATCTCTTTTATTTTCTACATATCATAAACACTTACGAATCTATGTATTAATCTAACATCAAAATATATAATTAAATTAAAAATGCCCTGTGCCTTTAAGAATTCATCAAATATTGTCTAATGATCCATAAACTTACATTAGATGATAAATGTTATCAACTCCTAAAATGATTTTCACTTACCACATTGTTCCAAATATAGGACACCTCTGAATATAGGATGCACCTATGAAGTGATACAACTTTGAAAATCAAGGATGGTGTATGAAAACTGAATTATTCATTTTAATTACCACTATTTATTTTACTGTCACTTTAACTTTTGTTGATAATCTGTGTTTCACTATTCACTATGATTTTAAAAGTTAGGTCACAAAATAACCAGTAGATCGTGGTTCAATCCCGGTCGGGTGTACTAAGGGTGTTTTTCCTAGATGGCTTTCTACTCTACGCAAATACGGGTTCAATTTATAAAAATCATACCTTCCTCATCCCTAACACAAGAGCAAATTTAGTGCATAGGGGTATAACCCAAATGGGTGGTAATATTCAGTGCTAAAAAAACCCCACAAATTATACTTTATTTTTAAGTATTTATGGCTTATTTGTCTAGGAGCAGCCATTTTTGCTAGTGGAAAACTTTAAGCTGGACGCTTGCTTAAAATAGACTGGATCTGGTAAGAAAAATTCTTCGCCTTAAAAAATTGTATATACATTTTTACCCTTATTTAAATTAAACACTAAGAAGCTAACATACAAAGGGATGGATAGAAAACTAATAACCATGAAATTTAATGAAATGTTTTAGTAGTTTTTTTATTTTTTGGTTTATAATCTTTACAATGTTTGTCCTGATGAGTAATCATCCTAATGCAATGTTTGTGCCTCTTTATTCTAACTTAAGCTTATTTCTCTTAGTTCATTGTTTGATATGTGACGTGAAACAATGCTCTAAAACTATTGGTTTTTATGTTTAATTTCTTATGAAAATAGTGTTAAGAATGATGTTTAGCAAAAATACTTTTGAGTTTTACCAACAATCAAAACTAATGCCACTTTAATGGGTTTTTTTAAATTCTAAATTTAGGTAGACCTGTATCACTTGTTGACAAGACCTTTAAGCCGCTTCCTTATCACTTTTCAGTTTCAGCCCATTCATCTTCTTGCATATATATTAAACTTGTTGCTTTAATTTTACTGTTTTAAGTTCTTTACCCAGTTGTTCCATTCCTCAGCTCATCTGAAATAAAGTGTCCTGTCCTGTTAAGTGTCTTATTAGTAACATTGGACACAAAATATAGTTTTTTTACCACCATTATCAATAAATAAAGCTGCACCACAAAATTGATAATACAATTTTTTCAATTCTTTTTCTTCCTATAACAAAGTTTCTTTCTGGAATACACAATTATATTATCTATTTGGGAAACAAGTGATATTTGTCCTAGCAACAAAAGAATTCCCAAACACCCATTTATGAAGTTGTTTATATTTTCTTGTTTGTGTTAATTTTAATATCAAGTTCCATGTTGATCCCTGATTATCATTTGATTTTAAACTTGTATGTCAATCTGCTGGCCATCAGCACCATGTCTTAACAGTAGCTGCCCATTAGATAAATAAGAAAATCCTCTAACTGATTGATCTAAATTATCAAACAGTGCCATTAAAACTTAATACGCTTCTTACCACCACTACTACTAAAAATAATAGGAATAATAATATTTTTAAAATAATTACTAAAGTGATATTTTCTTTGTTAAAATAGTCTCTGCTTGCTTGAAAGGCTAATTTCAATGTTCTAATTTACTCTTTCAATTTAATTAACTATTTATTTGCATTTACAAGGTAGTGACAAATCTACACTTTCTATTATGGTGTTATTATTTAAATATTAAAACTTGTTAGGTGTGTTTGGTTGTCAAAATAAGGAATTAAAACCTGATACATTAACAATACCTAACTAAGCTTTAATTTATCTTGGGAAGGAGATTCACTGTGGTACTGTTTTAAATTTCACCTATCAAAAATCACTAAGAATTTATGTTATTCATTGTTAATATGAAGTGTATTTATTCTGATGTTTTAGCTTGGCAATAACATATGCACTTACTTCGATCTCCACACCTATGAAAGCTATGCTTCTAATAAGTTTGTGTGTTTAAATGTTTTAGCTTTTTTTTGTATTTAAACCATCAATATGTTTAATTGTTGCACACAAATAGTTTAGGATAAATTATTTTATTTTATAATTTATGATTCATAATTCAGTTTAAAAAAATGTTTTAAAGGTGTTTGTCTGTAAAATGGAAAAAGAAAAGTTTACCACACTTTAGTTATTTACTTCTCTAACCATATTAATCAGCCTTGTGTGTGCTTAAAATAATACAAGGCTAGTCGTTCAACTAAATGTTTACAGGTAAATCTAGTTAGGCGTTTCTCACTAAATTTACTGAAACCAATATTAAGAAGTGAACACAATAAAATTATATTCCTGTACACAGTGCCATGCATAATATTATATTGAGAGCCTCTTAATTTTTTACTAAGATATTCTTTTGTCTTAAGACAATAATTTTGGTTGATGTGAATTTTTCCATATTTGATTTATTATAGATAATAAAATAATTGAATACTCTAGACAAATTATTGTTTGGAAGAGCTGTTACACTTGAGAGGAATAGTTGAGAATTTTGAATTGTTGGTTGGCTAATTGAGGTGATAAATTTATTCTCACATTAATATATTTCTTCTAATCTTACCATTTATGAAGTGACCAGATATTTTTGTACAAAATATGCCTTTATTGTTATATATTAAAATATATATTTATCTAATATGTAGCATCTTTTTAAGATTGCTGGGCAGTAAATTGAATCATAAGCCTATTTATTGTTAGCTTGTACAAACTAACTCTAATTTAAGTGAGATATTGTAACATTGAAACATTATGGCCAGTTAATATGCTTTATTTAATGGCAGTGTGATAAAATGCATAAGGCCTTTTGTGAAAAACAATAACAAAATGTTTTTCTTACCTCACTGTTTCAACCGTGAAGATCCAATTTTTGAATTGCAGTTATCTGCATCTCAAGAATTTATTTGTGAGCCTGGAGCAACATTTTTAAAGCTATAAAGTTTTTGTGTCTTTTTTGTTATTTGATTGAATCCCTTTTAGCTGAACAACTTTTTCATTGCCATGTGTCGGAACATTGTTTAAGTTTATACTTTTCACTATACGTTCAATTAAGAAAATAATACACTTTTAATTAACAAATCACATTTGCATTGTAATGTTATACCGGTAGCGTAGCAAACTTTTTATATCCTTTTTTAAAGTTTAAAGTAACCATTTGCATGTAAATATCAATAGAATTATGATTTATTAATTATTTTTCACAAAATCAATAATGTTTCTAATGCCTTATGAGAACATCTTTGTCAAAGTCAATAATTATTTCTGATTTTGTCTAAACATTGAAAAGAAGATAGAGGGGCAAGGCCTACACACTTACCAGGAAACTCTAGGTCTCAAAGTTAACAATTAAAAACACAACAAAGTGTATAACCCAAACAGGTAGTAGTAACACACGGCGTTAAAAACACACACAACAAAACACAACATATCATTTTCGGATTACATCAGTCCCCTTCTTCAGCAGAAATGTGTAGGCCTTGCCCTTCTATCTCTTTTTAAGTTTAATTAAAAAAAGTTTGGCGCCATTTTTATTTTATTTTTATAGTGTTTTTTTCATATATAAGATTTATTTAATCATGTTTGTTTATTCATATGTTCTTTAATATTATTGACTTTACTGGTCTGTGTAGTTTTCTTTAGTTATTTAGATATTCTTGGTAACATTGGCGGTACTGCTAATATCCAAGGTCTAAATTTAGATTTCTTGTTTGAATTATTTAACTAGTAATTTAAATCTGTGTTTTAATAAGCATTTCATTTTGGTTGCTCACACTTAGTCTATTAAGTTCACACTGTGTTTTTCATTCAATACTAGTTTTTGCAGTTGTCAGTAACAGGTCTATATATAGCTCTCTAGCCTTATAAAATTGCCAAAGATATCATTGTTACTCTCTAAGTTATGTGTGCTCCTAAATCATTGTAACTAAGAAGAATAAAACCTGTAATAACATTGTGTATTAAATAACAATTTTTACATTATAATTAATAAAAATAAAAAGTTTATACAAGTGGTATTTAATTCTATCCTATAATGTGTTTGAACATTTTGATTATTTGATATTGTACATTTTTAAGGTAAC
>CABFOW010005116.1:4405-46617 GCA_902141385.1 Timema californicum
AGGTGCAATTTTTTTAAACTCATAATTACTCTTATTAGATGTTGAAGCCGCATAATAATCAAAATTATTTCACGTCAAAATACGCAAACAAAACATTGAGGGAGAGGAGATATTATGTATGAACAAACGGTTAAACAAATATGAGGCCTAGTTAAAATGTTTATAAACTATACCTTATGCGGTCAAGAGAGTGACAGCTGTAGAAAATTTCAGAAAATTATGATTATAATTTCCCTTTAGAAAAATACGATTATTTATAAATTGAAACTAATTAAAGTAAGACATAAAATAGAAAAAAACAACTGTTTTCACTTTTAAAATGGTACAATTACTATCAATTTATCATGAGCTTATAAAGAAAAGTTTATTTTATTAAAAATAAACCAACAATTTTTTTTGTGAGACACTTTTAAAAACGCATATTTTCATATTGACTGCATGCAATGTGAAATCTGAAAATAAGGGGACGGCGGTCTCTGTCAGTGTCAACCGCCTACTGCAGGAAGAAGTTATTGACATGTTATTAGTATCGAATTCCATTGCAAGACTCCCAAGTAATGTTGTCCAACCGATTGCTACAGGACGATTCGAGTAGATTATTCGCTAAAAATTAATCGAGTAGTTTTACTCGATTACTCAATTATTTTTTTAAATAGAATCGATTAATTACTCGATTCTTTTTAAATAGAATTGATTAGTTACTCGATTCTTAGACTTATTCGATTGTGCCCATCACTAGCTCCGGCACTAACCTGGACATCTAGCAGTGCATGGGCTAGAACATGGGGGCCTCTACTCGTACGCACGAGTATTGGGAGACACTTTCCAACGTGCAATGGGCGTAATCCCATTTTCCTACACACGAGAAAGAGTGGAGATCGTAAGGTCGCTTCTTTGAGTGGAAGTAAATAGCTACGGCTACCACCCTGGATAGGTGGGAGGCACGAGACCCTGGTGCCGGTCCAACCAGTGAGGGACTAGAAGGGGAGGAGGAGTTAATTATTTTCTCCCTGGGTATCCAGCCTGATCCAGGATGTGGAGGTTGAGGCTTTTTAGGTACAGACCTATAAAATGCTTTGGACCACGATGTCCAGGGGTGTGTGGTGCCACATTTATGTGCCGTACCCATAACACGTTAAGGATAATGGTAATAATGGTATCTCGTCGCCATCTGTTATGTATGCAAGTGCTAACTGAGGTCACATTATGCCGCGAATATAATAGAGTCAGTACACGGTCGTTACATCGCAACACTGACGTTACACACGTTTGTCTGTATCATGGCTTCTGCGCACTTCAGTTGTTTACAATGCTTTCTGACGCACAACAACTCTTGTATTATACGTATACTACAGAGAGTAAATAAGAAGAGCTTGGTATCTACAAATAACTCTTCTTCTCATTCCGCCATGTTATCCTATTTGTTAAATGTTGTTATACAGGCTATTTCTAAAAGAACAGCTTTAAGTATTTAATACTTTTTTTACCTGGACTAGCGCACACGTAAGACTAAACTGTCACCTGGCGTTCCTGTCTTTATTGTCTGAAGTATACAACTCATCAACGACACGACAGTTCAGTCGGTGATAATGCGCACGCGTACGACTGAGCCACCGTCTCTTGTTCCACATACTTCTCTCTATGCTCGACGAGTAAAGAAGTGCATTGTTGCCAGACGAGAATATCGATCAGTTATTTGACAAGATTGGAAGACGCCCTGTTTTGTATCACAAAAAATTAAAAGATTATATTATTATTATTATTATTATTATTATTATTATTATTATTATTATTATTAGCACCTCGTCTTAATATCCGTTCGGGTTATACGCACTTACGCTAATGTGTAATGGTAGGGTGATTGTGAGATGAAATGGAGGACCTACAGTTTAACGTGGAATCCGTACCACGGTGGAGGCCTGGCATTCCCCACATTCACAATATGTCTTGTCAGAGGTGAAGGAAGGGTTTGGTAATCAGATAAATCTGTGCCGTAAAAGATTATACAAATATTAATGTTAAAAGAGAACATTAGCAAGAGATTTGTTCGGGTGTGGTACCAGGTTGGTGCGAATTGTCTCCCGAAAATAAAAATGAAGCTGGTTGGTGTATTTGTTTTGTTTTTTATTTCACAATAAAGTTTTAACAACTAAGCTTAATCTGTAATGAATAATCTTGACAATTATGAACACTTTAATAATTGCTCTTCCCCCGCTGAATTATTAATTAATTTTTTTTAAATCTAATACGTTACAAAATATATTAATTATTTATTAAATTGTTATTGTTTTCACACTACCCACCATTTAATTCTTTTCGTATTGATTTTGTGTTGATCATTGAGGGGAAGTGTAAAACTTCAACAAGAAACTTCTAATATCGATTCCATAGATTGCGCGCGTTATTTTCAGCAATAGGCTACTTTCAAGAGAATAAACATATACAATAACAACAAAACGTATGCCAGCCTTAGAGCGAACATACTAATGGAGTAAACAAGTTGTTCTAATTATGCAGTCACAGAAATCGATAGTGACATTTAGTGGTGTGGGGAAAATTATCTATTTGTTAACTAAAATGCTAAATGTGCACTACCCCATCCAACTAGCATGGCGATAGTTATATATTCTTTTGAGCATTACTTTTTTCTTCTTTTTTTTCTTATGGACATATGACGTTCTTAGATAACCCAAAAGCTTCGTCCACCACTACAAAGAACGGCTACGATCAGTCGTCTTCATAACTAGGCCAAGACCTTCCATTCGGGATGTTTAGTTGGTTCTGCTCTAACATTCTACTCATTTTCATTTTTGCTCAAATTATTTAAATTGTTTTTAGTTTCTATCGAAGTTTTAAAATGGATGGAGAGTAAAAAAAAGCTGTTACATATGTATGGTTTAGTGTGTAATTATAAATCTGACTTACCATGTAAACAAAAATCAGTGATTAGCATAAATTACTAAGCCGTTGGCTAGAACTATTACAAAATATATTAGGCAAGGCGATTGTAACTAGAATTTCAGTCTTACCCTTCTTCATAATGTTAGTTTCACGGCTGATGATTACTGAATGTCAAAATATTCTTTTAATGCAAATATTAACCAATTTTACACAAAATTTAGTTGTCTACATCCCATATTAATTAAGCCAGTAAATAATAATTTATGGGCTGGGTAATATACGACTTCAAATTATATTCATTTATTCTACAAATGTATTATTTTTAATGTTCAACATAATATATGAAATAAAAAGCTATGGTAAATAAAGTAAAATACTTGTGGTACTATCTAAAGATGCATTAATAACAATTTAGTTACATTTCACGTGGGTTGAAGCAATACGAATTGTGTTTATTCCCATATTTTATCTTACAGTAGGTAGGTTTCCGGTATGAATTCGAATAATAAATCTCTCTATAGCTCTTCTTGAATGTGACTGATTTTCATTCAGGAATACAAAAATGTTTCATCAACGTTTAAGACCGTTCGAGTAAGATAAACTCGATATCTCATGAATAGAGGGTTTCATTTAAAAAAAGAGATGTCTTTTTCTTGTTTCTAAAAATGGTTGGGATGGAAAACATACCTTACCCTTAAAACATAAATTTATAGTATTTGCACAATTTTTGTTTTTATAGTTATTGTAAAAGAAGTCAAAGTCTCAAGTGATACCTTTATTTATTTGTGGAAGGAGCCTCATATTAAGCAGCAGAAGTAAATAACTTACCTGGGCTAATGTTTTCCCTTTAAAGAAGCAATATTGGTGAGCGCTGACTAACAATTAATTAATATTTATTCAACTAGAATCTCTTTCATCCTTACAAACATTTTATTGAACTCTAAAAGAGTATTAATAAAGAACATTATAAATAAATAGCTTTGACTGCCGGAACATATATAGATTTATATATAAAATACTTTAATTTTTTCTTTGATCTTTATCTATGATTGTTGATAATATATTTGTTAAATGGAGACAATTCACGCTTTAGGCCCAAATGTATTAAAGTTATTAGTCTCAAAATATACTAAAATATTGTGCCATATTTTTATTTTTTCTACATTCTGGTCTGCAAAAGTTTTTGTAAGTAGTTAGAATACCAATCCTTTTCCTTAGTTACATCGTCAAACATACAATTTTAGTGTTATATTATTTTATTTAGGCATGCTATAAGAGTAAGAAATTTGGTTAGTTTATAACTGCTATTGAATAATAACCCCATATTATTATGTTTAATGTACTTTTTTTTTTAACTTTCTTTGCTACCTTTCCCCCCGAAAGTATTAAAAAAAGGTTGTATTTTTGTGTATATTGTTCCCTACAATTTAAAACCAGGAATTATCCAACATCATTAGTGAGGAAAGTTGGTTATAACTATGAACACCCATTAGACCCGAGAAAGGAGTCATCACGACACCGTTAGAGCTAGATAATTTAAAAGTAGAATTTATTTATCTTCGACACTGTAAACTTAAGGGTAGTTATTATAATAATATTACTTCACGAATTTTAATATCAGTACTGATAATCATTAGAGTGCTTATTCTCTATATTCAGCACCTAAAATCACTTCTTTAATCCATGTTGAATAGAAATTAGTTGTTTTTTTTACACTGTGTAGTAAGGCATTACCTCACTATGCCAGCTAAAGCAGTACTATATTAACAAATGTTCTGGTATTTGAGTCGTTATTTTAGACTCTGGGTACTTTACTTCTCTTTTCACAACAATCCAAGTATTTCCCAGGTCATAGTAGAAATCTGTTTTGTCAAAATCTATTAAATTGGTATGTGATACACCAATAATAGCTTCTTCCAAATTATCAATGTATTTTGATCTAAAATGTCTATTTACAACAGCACCAATTTTTAATATTGCATCGTTGGTACAACGTAGGCAGGGCCGTCTTGAGGAATTTGAAGGCCATGATCCCTCATGCTTTTTGAGGCCTCCTTTTGTTTTTGAAAAGCCCATATTAATTTTTTGTGTGCATATAATGAAACCTTTTAAATTGATTTGATTAATTATTTTTGAGGTGTACTTTAATTAGGGCCATAACTGGTTGAAGACTTAAAGACATTAAGCATTACTACTGAAAAAAATCACAATATAAGTTAAGAAAAAATATCCAGAAAACTTGTGATTTTATAGGAGTGTGACAATCAGTATAAAGTTTTTTTTATGTTTGTTTTGGAATTTTATGTATGTCTCTAAGAAGTTTAAAATTTTGTTTGGATAAGTTAAGTATTCTCGAGATTGATTAATCATAGTTTTCATTATCCTGGATCAGTGATCAGTTGATTCCTCAAAAAATGCAGTCTTGTCTTTTTTTTTTTTTGCTGTATATAATGGATTGTTGGAAGAACGAGAACATCAAATTTATTTGATTCAGATTCTTGCTAAAAAAGAATGTTTTTTTTAGTACTGTACTGTATTTTGAAAATTTTAATTATTTGAGATTATGATAAATCTTGAGGTTTTGTGCTTTCGAACTCAACTATGTGGGTCCTACATTTTGTCTGTCCATTTGAATGTATGTCTGTACTTGGCGCAAAAGTTGAATATTTTGATTGATTATATTCAGGATTGACAGATTACAATTTTAAAATATCTTATCAAATTATACAGAGTGAATACACTTTATGGTCGATATTTGATGTTTTGTCTATACCAATAACTTTGTATCATTAAGTTTATTATTATTATAAGCCCACTTTAAATATGCACTGTGCGTATTCATCTACGATGAAGTTATGACTTGGATTATATCATATTTTCTAATTAAAGATGGTTTTCACAAATCAGTTAAAATAATTTGGTCTTCCCACCTGTATCCATAATTGTGTGTGTCCACTTTCTTATGCATTATTATTAACAAAATAACTTATGTTTCCTCTCTTCAATACCTTGAGGTATGTCTATATAAAAATATTGCTTAGCTTTTATTTCATTACCTTATATCTAATTTATTTCTGTTTTCAATTAAATTGATAACATAATATTTATGATCTCGTTTTAATCATCTGGTGTTAAACCTAGGCGGACTTTGATTTATCAATGCTAGTGCTTCAAAAGCTATGCGACAATAATAAGAAGCTACATGAAGAAAAAAAACATGGCAACAAATGAGCAGCGTATCATGCTTTATCTTTAAGGATTTATGCATATTATTACAACTAACTCGGTGTTTTTTTGTTAAATGTGATTCGTTATTTACTATTTATCTTTTCTCTGCCTTGTTTACATCGTAAGTATCAACTCTTTATTTTATGTTTGTATTGTTAAATTTTAACAACATAGGTAACACGTATGGAATGGTGGTGAAAAATCATTAGTTACTTATTTCGCTCATAGGTGATCGTTTTGAACATTCTTAATATCCTAGATGCCTTGCGTCGGATTGATATATCTTAATTTGGATTTCTTGTAATACCCTTTTAATCTTGTATCTAAACTTCCTCGTACATTTTATTATTCATTTCGCTACGGTTGTAGCTTGGTTATTTTTAATAAAATCTTCTATTGAAATTCAATTTAAAATAGCCAAAATTTGAGCACTTATTTGGCCAATCCTAATAAAAATTGTTATCATATCTTTCAAGACACCTATTTCAATATTAAATTTCACGATTTCAACGTAACACTAAAATATAATCTACTATTGACCCAAATAAATAGCCTATTTAAAAAATGTCACCTAATTTAACTTTAGTAAAGTTTCGAATTATAATTTTATTTAGCGATAACCTGTGAAAAGAACATGATTCTTTTCTCTTTTTCAGATGTTATGTTAACATAGGCTTATACTCTAATATATCATCAAAGATACAAGAACTAACCAAATTTCCAATGATACCAAAATAAACATTTTCCTTTTTTTTTATATATATAACTGGTAATCCCCACAGCTAATATACTTCAAACACTTCATTCATATTAATATCTAGTAATAATGTACAATATTTAATATGTTTTTATTCACCTCTGACAAGCCATCTTGTGAATGTGGGGAATGCCAGGCTACCACCGTGGTTCAGATTCCATGTTAAACTGTAGGTCCTCCATTTCATCTCACAATCACCTTACCATTACACATTAGCGTAAGTGCGTATAACCCGAATGGGTAGTAAGACGCAGTGATAATAATATGTTTATATGATAACTATCCCAACCTAACTTAACCTAACATTTCATGTATCACTGAATAAAAATGTTGATACAGGTAGTTGTTTAAATAAACAACTTTGTTTTTAAATAGGGACCTACTTTTAATGCCAGGGTCATGATCAACTTAACGTTAACTCAACTTATGAAAACAGATGTGTGATCACGATTCATGTAACTTAACTTAACAACTCGAGCCAAACATCTTCATTCTTGAGTATGATCTGTGATTTTTACTATTTGTAAAGTGATGATCTGTGAATGTTTACAATTTTCAATCGACATAATAAATATCTATTACTAAACTTTTTGATAAATTTAGCTTTCCTATTTTAGTTTAATTACTTTGTTTTAATGTCTGATCATTAGAATATAAGCTAAAGACTAGACTTTACTCTTAAAACCAACAAATTAATTATTAAATAGCCCTGTTGACATCACTCGCATAATGATTGGCTGTTTAGATCGCGTGAAACCCTTCAAGTAATGTTCACTTAAAGTAAAAGACCTCCCAGGACATCTCTTACATTAAGTTAACTGCAAGTCAACGTTAAGTCAACTGCATCGTGATCGCTTCCATTTAAACACATGAGAAGATCCCTTACGTTAAGTTAACTTTAAGTTGATCATGATCCCGACATTAGAAAAGGAATGGAGTAGGTAGGATCAAGATAGTCTAGAAGTTTAGGTCGAGATATATCAGGATCCCTAAATTTATTGAGAAATAAGTTTATGATGCCTGACAGGTAGGTTTAGCTAGGTTGGGCTAATTTATAGTGATAAAAATCTTAGCTGACATATTAGTAATAAAATATTTTTTGTGCCTAGTGACAATTTCATTTTTCTTTAAATAAAGGCCTATTACAATCTTATGTGATTAAGTGAGTTTTGTTTTAATTTTATAACTATAGACCTATACAATTTTGCTAGGATATTAACTTTGCTATTTTTGGAAACTTGCTATTGTTACTATGATACTATTGAATTTACTTTATTATGACATTTAGGATAAAAAGGGTAAACATGTTGTCCCTTTTATTTCATAGCCTGTGCAGGGGTCCGGGGTTCAATCCTCGGTCCCGGCACAGATTTATCTGAGTGCCAAACCCTTCCTTCACCTCTGACAAGACGTTTATTAATCACAACTTGTGAATGTGGGGAATGCCAGGCCTCCACCGTGGTTAGGCTTCCACGTTAAACTGTAGGTCCTCCATTTTGTCTCATAATCACCCTACCATTACACATTAGCGTAAGTGCGTATAACTCGAACAGGTAATAAGATGTAGTGCTAGTAGTAATAATAATAATAATTTATACTAAAATCCATGATAAGATTTCAGTCCCTGGTAAACTAATAAGCCTAATATTATCTTTTATTACAAAACTAGTATTGCTGTTTTTTGTCTTTAGAAATTGTTACTTATTCAACTAAGATAATTAAAGAAATATTAAACACTTAGCTCTAGCTACAGTAAATAGAAATGTAAGCCAGGTTTTTTAACAAAACACTTTTTCTCAACTAAAATAAGCTACTACAAAATATCACAAATGTACACAAAACAAATGGGCCTAGGTATTTATTTTTCTAGATACTGCTTAACCAATTTTAGTTTTTATTGGGATTTAATCTTAAGCAATCCAATAAATTGTGAGCTTTACATACAATACCGTGCTATCACCTTTGGGTCATTCTATTTGAAATCAATCAATGAAGTGACACTTCTCAACAGGGCTACCATAAATCCTCTTTTTACCTCATTTTGAGATGTAAAATATGTGTCAAGGTAGATTTGGTAACAATACAAAATTGTCCAGATTTTTTAACAACAATGTTGTCAAGAAGAAAATAAGTAGTATGGTACATTGCACAAACTTTCTCGCTCCTTTATCTAAATTAAACTTGTAACTTGTAAGATATGTGAAATGAATTAATAAGAGGCCTGCCTATACTACTACAATACTAAACATATGAGTTGTTCTGTACATTTTCAACTCCCCATTTTCCAAAGCTCTATTTAACAAAAAGAAATATTTGCCTATTACTCAGAAAATATTAATTTTATCATTTTTCAAATAACTTAAAGGTTGTTTATTTTTAAGTGTACTTACTACATCTTTGCAATGCTAAGTTCTTTTGTACATCAAAACTTTGGGGAGATATTATCAAAATTGGAAATTTACACATATGTGAAGTAGATAGGCCTACCCTCAAAGTCATTATTATGGGAAAATGAAATGTTCACTTTTGTTTGTAATGTTAAATTTTAATAAACATAATTATAGTCAATTTTGATAAAACTTCTTTTTTCTCTTTTCACCCTTGAATAAATTGCCCTCAATTTTAGCATCAGATAGATGGTCACAAAAATACTTCTGGTGAACCTTATAAAAACCCAAGATTAGACAGCAAGTCTTAGCATGATTGGTAAAATGCTAACGACTCTAGTACCATTAACAAACAAACGGCATTGCAAAAAAAAATCCTGTTAAAGGTGTCATAAAATATCAACATCCATCAAAATCTCAAGTTCACTTTTGGGTAAATCCATGTGAAATCAACCAATTAAAAAATAATTCTGGAACTTGATGTTTCAAATTTTGTTGATTTTTGGAAAATTGGTTCTATCTACTGAAAGGATGAAAAATATGAAATTTCATTTTGACATTCCTTTTTTGAGTTATTGGCTTTCAAAGTTTTGGAATTCGCATGATTTTGGCCACATTTTAAAATCTTCAAATGGCTCTATCTCAAAAACTATAAGACTTAGAGAGGTTTAATTTGTACCATTTTCTTCAGGATTTTACAAGCTTTAATATGACGTGCAACTTGGCCATATTTAAGTGTTTAAAAAAAGTTAAAAATATATATATATATATATTTTAATCTCAAAATCGAAATTTTTAATATTTTTGTAAAAAATATATTCTTTTTATACACCTTTTGGGAGCATATATACCAGATTTGAAGATGGAATGACAATGGGATCACGTTGTAATAAATAGTTGGATACAGCGGTATGTGGCAAATTCACCCAGAATGAGGTATGTCAAAAAAGCAAAAAAAAACATATTAACATAGAGGTTTGTAGTTAATAAGCTCAATATGCAGTTTTTGTTGCATTTTATTCTGTCAACCTTTTCATGGCGATACTTTTTTGAACTGTTGCAAATTTTTTTTTACCACTGGCAACTAACCTATTAAAGTTAGAGAAGCTTTCAGCAGTTGGAAACCTTCATCAACATTCATAAATTCAGAATATTCAGACCTACTAGACTACAGGTTTGACAATTCCAGTTTCATTATTTTCTGGTGGTTCTATCTTTTCATTAGTCAACAGCTCTGGCTGCTTTTCTTTTGATAGTTGGTCTATACAACCTGAACAAATTTCCATGTTTTTTTTTTCCATATTGTAATTTAAGTATATCATCCAACTAGTCACATTTCTAAAATCTTTTTTCTTGACCCAATGCGATTTTGTCTTAAATGGGTTGCAACAAAACGTTGCCCAATTTCTTTCCATCTTCCCTTCACAAATAAACAGCAGGAAACAGTACTAATAGGACTGATAATGCAATAAACAATGATTAAAATAGAACCCCAAAAAATGTTATTGTAGCCTAGGTCTTAATTACATGTCCATAAACTAAAATAAGAAAAGCCACTGAAATAAGTCACTTCAATAAGAAATAATACTGAGAAACCAAGCCAATAAAGTACATGGAGGTTGTTTGTCTGGCAATCGCAGTAAAACAATGGCAGTGTTCAGGTTGCTGCATGTGTGTATGACTCACTCTCCCCAGGGCTTGTCTTATCATGAATCACTGTCTTCATTTGAAATGACTTTTGAGATTCATTGTTGAGGAGCAGTAATTTCTTTTACAGTAGCCTATGTAATATCATTAATAAATTTAATTCTAAGCTCAACCTCATAATAAGGTTTTTCATAAGTTTTGAATTTTTTTTAATCGGCCCTATTAAAAAAACCTTTTTTTTATGTTTTAGGGTTAACTTAAAAGAGCAATAAATTAAATGAGTAGAAACAATTTTCCCATTTAATTTGTTTATGGTACTACATGTGTTCATAAATACTCATGGTATTGACGCAATACACCTCATTATGGGTGAATTTGCCATGGTACCGCTATATTTAACTATTTATTACAACGTGATCCTATCATCATCCCATCTTTAAATTTGGTACATGTTTTCCCAAAAGGAATATAAATAAAATATATTTTTTAGAAAAAAATTAAAAAATTTTATTTTGAGATATAACAAAAATACTTTTTTAAATTCCATAGGAAAAAAAATTAAATTGTTAAATATGGTCAAGTTGCATATCATATTAAAGCTTGTAAAATCCTAAAGAGGATAGTACACATTCCACCTCTCTAGGTCTTATAGTTTTTGAGATAGAGCCATTTGAAGATTTTAAATTTCGGCCAAAATCACGCGAATTCCAAAACTTTGAAAGCCATTAACTCAAAAACGGAATGTAAAAAAAATTTGAAATTTCATATTTTTCATCCATTTAATAAATAGAACCAATGTTCCAAAAATTATCTTATTCAGAAATGTGAAGGTCCAGACCATTGGTTGATTTCACATGGATTTACCCTTTTTTTGTCGATCACAATAGGCCTACTGAATCTTTCCGAGGGGTGATGATAAAGTAAAACATCAGATCAGTGAATAGATCATTATGTACTATTAAATTGGTATCGATATTGATTTATTTAAAAATTACTTCATCATATGTAGGTAAACTTGATTATTTTCTAAAAATGGCAAAGAATAAATTAAAATTTACAAATGAGCTTCAGAAAAAAAAATTGTGGTTTTGGAGTGCTCAATGGAAAAAATAAAGAAAGAAGTTTTCTGCTGAATCTATAAAGGGAATTCTAATGGGAGCCACTTCTATGGCTGCATAGGCAAACACGCTACTTTCACAGTAGACTAAACTTCTGATGACTGGGAAATTGAGGTTTGAATCTTTGTCGGCTGTAATTTTTCCTTTTAATTCAATGTGTTTAATTAATCATAATATGTTTGTACCAATTTGAAAAAGTATCCTCTTTTTTTGCGCTCCCAAATATATGGTAGCCATGCATCTCAACTTTATTTTTTTATTTGGTTGAAATTTACATTCTATCCTTATCTTCCTAAGCATATATATATGTATAAAGTTTTAACTTGAGACAGTCATGGGATTTTAAGTTATTGATCATTGAAGCAATCAATGCATAACTTACAGAAACAGTTTTCTATAATATATATTTTTTTTAAATCCATGACATTACCTGCAAGAAAGTGATATCGACTGAGTAGCTGCTGTATGTAGGTTAAGATAGTGCCATCATTTGCAGATAGAGGGTGTCCAGGGCTCAGCACATTGACACTTTCGGCCATTATTTTCAGTTTTCTAGACAGAAGCTGATACTTCTTTATTCAAGTAGCTCCTCGTTTGTCCTCACAAGGCTGAGTTTGACCCTGTTCCAAATCCACTGCTTCACAAAAAAATCTGGAATCACTGAGGATCAAACCCAGGACTTCTTGATTTGTAGCCAGGAACTCTGACCATTAGACCACAGGGGTGGTCAATATAATAGTATCTTAACATTCAAAGCTAGCAATGAATACAGGAATAGTTACATATAATATAATAAATATTACAGTAGTAAAAATCTTAACCTTTTGGATGTGTATAACCTGAACAGGTGGTAAAACACAATGCTTAAATAAAAGGGAATATTCTAAAATATATTTTAAAATGGGTTCTTAATATTACAAAAACATACTGAATCCCCATTATCTTACAATGTATTAAAACTTTATTGCTGTAGCAATTGTATCTAAACTTTATAAAGTTTTAATCAAAATAAACTTAATGGTTTTTTCTGATTAATTTTTTGTGAAACCATCAGAATTTCCCTCGGGGAGAGTCTTTATGTACAGTCATTTGCTGTTTGTGGTCTGGTAATGGAATGGATTTAACCTCAATCTTGTTTATAGTAAATCTATCAAGTTTTGGGGAATATAGGAATGATGGAGATGGGTAATGAGGTTCTTTAAAAAAACTAGCTTTATTGTTGTGATTTCTTTTAGTTTGTCTTTTTTATAATTTAAAACCACCAATCTCTATTTAATTAAAAAAGCCACTTATTTCAAAAATATTAGATCTAATGTCTTTTAAATTAAAATATATATCTTAGTTTCAATTTTATCATCACTGAGAGTAACAAAGGTACGTCCTTCACCTCTGACAAGACACCTTGTGAATGTGAGGAATGCCAGGTCTCCACCGTGGTTCGGATTCCACGTTAAACTGTAGGTCCTTCATTTCATCTCACAATCACCCCACCATTACACAATAGCGTAAGTGCGTATAACCCGAACGGGTAGTAAGACGCAGTGATGATGATGATGATAATAATAATAATAATAATAATAATAATCATAATAATAATCATCATCATCATCATCATCATCATCATCATCATCATCATCATCATCAAAGGTACGCAACTTCTAAGTCATATGGTCAAACTTACGGGATTTATTTTCAAAGAGTCTTGAAGGTTCGCTTTGAATATTAGGTTACTGACCCAAAACAATATTTCCATACATTGAAGTAACGTGCTGTTAAACGAGATAACATGGGCCTCAATAATATAATTTAATAATGTTATTTTAAAATAAATTTTAGAATATCATAAAAATGTTAAGATGATAATTATTACTAATTAGGCCAACATATAAAAGTGTTCCTGTGTGCATTGATTGCTTCACTGATCAAAAGATTGAGATCCTATGACGGTCTAACGTTAACATTTAGGCATGTGCTTACTGACATAAAGATAGAATGTGATTTTCTCCATATTTTCAAGTTTAAAGTTTTTTTAAATATTCAATTATTTTTCTACCTTGAAATCCACCAAGGCCTTACTAAAAGTTATTTATTTTTATTCAAAGTGTGAATTGAGAGCTTTAAAATGGTGAAAATGTTATCTGCATTTTAACTAAGATTTCAAATATTAATGCTTGTGATTGATTGAAATTATTATTTATTATTTTCCTCAATTTTATAGTTCTATAGTAGTGGTTCTCAACATCTCTCTGGTAGACCATTTAATTCACCCTCCCTCCTATTTTTTTAGGATTCCAAAAAAATATTTAAATGCTTTTTTATTTGATATAAAAATCAATGTAACACTAGCAATGCAACATATTGGTGTATTTGTGAAGGCTGTCACTGTTTTGTTTTCATCAGTTCTTGAAAATTGGGTTTTATGTTAGACAGGTCACACAAGTCAACACATCTTTCTTCATTTAATGTCGACAACATTTGCTATCCCCCGCTTCGGCTTTGGGGGTAACTGGTTGCTTCTAGTCGAAGTGCAGTCTTTGGGTGACGTTCGTTGCCAGGCATCGATCTCGCGGATCTAGTGGGTGATTGTAAGGAAAGGAGGGGGAGAAAACGTAGGCAGGTTGTGGAGTGGCTAGGGTATGCAAATGTTAGCCTTCGGGCTTAAAGGAGAATTTGGAGTAGGTGGGGATTGGGTGGTTGGTGAGAGGGGAAGACGAGGAGAGGAATTAGAGGACTCAGGGGTAGGGACTCTTAAAGATGTTGGAGCAGAGTTGGTTGGTCGGGATAGTAGAAAATGGGCCCGCGGGTGGTGGTTGGTTGCCGATGTCCTCTTCAGGGTCTTCTGTCGGTAGGCTATACCAAAGCTGCAGATGTAAACCATCTCATGCGGTCATCGGTAAAGAGGACAACCAGGTGGGAAAGGTGGGGAGGTAGAAGGAAGGAGTCCCGGCAACAGGGGTGTCGCGGTGGGAGGCAGGGATGAAATCCCGGAAACATGAGTTGCGGTGGGAGGAAAGGGGATTTTCCCATCAATGTGAGTCGCGGTGGGAGGAAAAGGGATTGTCTCGGCAACATGAGTCGCGGCGGGAGGAATTGTCTTGGCAACGTGAGTCGCGGCGGGATGTAAAGGATGGCGGCAGAAGGAAAGGGAGTTAGACAAAATGCTTTTTAGGAAAACAATTTATTCTTGCTCTTTCAAATAGGTGGTTTACCAGGGTTGGGTCACCACTGAATCTGCTCCAGAAATCACTGTGTTATATACTCTCCACTGCTGCCTGGCCTTGTCCAATGGGGGAAACCGGGACTTCCATTGGTGCGGGCAAACTTGAGAGACAGTGCCCATTACGTGAGCCAATAGATAGAGGAGTTCTCTTGGGTGCTGATTACAGAGGGGAAATTGTCACGGACTGCTCAGAGAACATGGACTGTGGAGCGGTCCAGGCAGTAGAAAGGGTGGGTGGTGCGGCCTGTGCAAGTACAGAGGAAAGATACAAAGGCCGACTGAACAGTGAGGCACAACTCATTGTTTAGTTTTTTATGAGTCAAAGTTGAAAATTCGGTGATGTTGCACATTACCGCAATGGTAGCTGAGGGGAAGGCTAAAGAGGAGAATAGGGGAGTGTATCAGAGGCTTGCGAGCTTGAAAATAAACATGTGTGTCTTTCTTTTGACTTGTCACCTAATTTATTACACCTGATAGGTTGTGTTTACAGTACAGCAAGGAATAAATACCTTAATTACTTTATAAAAGTGATTAAAATACAAAAATTCTTTAATTTTCTTAGTAATTTTTAATCTTATTTCCAAATTGTTTCATGCCTCCCTTGAAAGTGCTTCCCATCTCCACAGAAGGGCGCGCTCCCCAGGTTGGCAACTACTGATCTATAACTTAACACTTTGATCTATAAGACTACAATATTTCAGATGTTCATAAGTCATCATGATCAATAATAATGCCAAATTTCAACAAAATAAAACAAATTTATGGTTGTGAAGCTTGTTGAGTTGGCATGGAATGGCCACATTATGGGTTACATCTCATAAAAGGCAAATTCCTTTTATCAATATTGCTGATAAAAAAAACTAAAGAATATAAAATTCATCCAGGTGATACTTTTGAAATATTGTTTATAAATGTGATAATAGAATTCAATGTGGAAAAAGAATTTGAAAATTGGAGTCTAATATAAAGTCCAAATATCAACTAGTATATAAGATATAAAACACAATGGAATAAGTAACATAAATTTGGAATGAATTGACAAGTTTGAGAACTTCACTAGATTTCCATCATAATATCAAAAAAGTTAAGAACTTATTAAAATATATGTCACATATATAGATAACATATTAAAATACATATAATATAAACTTATAAGTTTTAAGTCAAGTGTGAGTTAAGGCAGCAAAAGGACATTTAATTTAGGTTAGAATAAATAAATGTTCATAAATTAGAAAAATAATGTGAAGTGAAGTAAGAATATAAGATTGAACATAAATTGAATTCTATTCCTATCTGTTCTTTAATTCCCTTGTTCCTTGTTCCTCATAAATATATGCTGTACAAATTCTAGCCAAGGTTCTGAGCATATAAGGAACAAGGGAATTAAAGAACAGATAAGAATAGAATTCACTTTATTCAATTTATATTCAATCTTATATTCTTACTTCACTTCACATTATTTTTCTAATTTATAAACATTTATTTATTCTAACCTAAATTAAATCTGTATTTTTTCTGCCTTGACTCACACTTGACTTGAACTCATAAGCTTATATTATATGTATTTTAATATGTTCTTAACTATTTTGATATTATGATGTAAATCTAGTGAAGTTCTCAAAACTGTCAATTAATTACAAATTTATGTTACTTATTTCCGTGTGTTTTATATCTTATATACTAGTTGATCTTTGCACTTTATATTAAACTCTGGTTTTCAAATTCTTTTTCCACATTGAATTCTATTATCACATTTAAGAAGTTGTTTCCTTAATACTTTTCATTGTGTTTTTCAAAAATTTTGTTTATATTTACATAAAATAAAATGTTGAATCCTAAGAGGGGAAGACTAAGGAAAACCCATACTTGGTAGCATGTGAACTAAGCACAGGCTCATTTAGTCTGATTTCCTGGTGACAAGGTTTTATCAGTATCCACACTAATAATGCCCCTTATGTCCTAAAATGATATGCTTTCAACTAGATACAATAAGCCCCCATTAGAAACCTCATTACCTGGCCACTAATAGGGGAGCAAAAGTGTTCTTCCAATGAATATGCAACAAAGAAGTTCCCAACTGAAAGAACCTTTTTTGCTTTCACCTGTATTAATTTAACTCCCTACCAACTAATTATGTATTTTTTACTTGATCATATAGAGCAAGTATTGTAATTGTGAACATTTTCTTATTTGAGATTATGATAAATTTTGACATTTTATTTGCCACCAACCTAAAAAAAATTGGGTCTTAAAATTATGTCTGTCTGTTCCCGGGGCTACAAGAGAAACAATACGATGGATTAGGTTCATACTTGATATTTATATGTTATATGATCATACATCAGGACGATTTTCCATTAAGTTTATAGCCTTCACATTAAAAGTAGTTTACTAATAACTGATTTTGAACATTCAGAACTTTTTCAAAATTGACTAACCATTTTGTTCAATATATTTATCTGAGGGGTGTTTGACATCAAAAATAACACAACTTATTTATTTTGGGAAAAATCTGTTCAAGGGTAGTATACTCACAGCTAACCTTATAAAATCTAATTTTTTCTTGAACCTTGACCTTACTGTCAATAGCCAATAGTCAATAGGTGATGTTTAAGTTTTAGCTCATGTGCCCGCCAATGCAGGTGACTCATACTTTTTATTTATATAGCTATTGCTAACGCTTGATAGGATAAGCACTGACTAGCCTCTTAAAACGCCACAATTGTGGCACTAGTTTGTGTAGACATATTCACTCAGTATTGTTCAATGTTGCAGACAATGGCAGTGACGTTAGATTTGAATAAGTTGGGTGTAGTCGCTGGTCAACTCTGCCGAGTGTGTGCAAGATTGAGTCAGAGACTAACACCAATATTTGGTCAAAAGGGTATAGAAATAGATTTGGCAACCAAGATCCACACACATCTTCCCATTATGGTAAGTACTGCAATGATTAAAATATAACATTTAAACATATTTATATGATATATTATTCTATTCATATATTTTAAATATTTTATTTTATTTAAATTGTTTTATGTCTTATCTATTTACTTCTCACTTAGCACTATTCCTACTGGTAATATAATTTGATGTGTTCTGTCATTCTCTTTCCCTTTTGTGCTGGCCCAACAATAGAATAGTCTCAGAAGATATATAAATTGCACACTATCTTTTCTAATTCTTTAAAGATCTAGTGGCGTCTCTTTCACTTGGTTTCAAATCGTAAGGGAACTATGACGTATTCTGTCCATGCTCTGAAGAAAATTTGATAATAAACCAACAGTGACTACATTGGTAACTTAAAACATGATGAAAGTGTAAGATTACATTATATACATTTTAATAAATCAGGTTTTGTGAATTTTTATTATGATTTATAAAAATAAATAATATTTAAAAGTAAACTTGATGAATGCAGGTATCACTTAGGTCAATAAGAATCCAGTCACATTGGATATTACAATATTTCTTCTGCTAAGTAATTTTCTGAATTTGAAAATAACATTTAAAGGTTAATTTTGCTAAACAACTATTTGTGTGATTTAAATTATTTAATCTAAAGCTATTATGTGATCTATCAAGAAAAAGCTATATAGTCATTTTCTCATTACTGAGCTAGCCATTCATAAAACATTATTTCTACATGTTTTGGGCATTTTACATGTTCACTAGACAGTTTTACTATTTTAATTTATAAACATTTAAAAGTACAGTATTTTCGTGGGAATATGAGGGTAAGAATTCCGAGAGATCACCATTTGTCCTAATAAATTGTGGTAGATATTAATTTGACTTTTACAAAAATCAGTTTAGGTGATAGAATATTAGATATATTACATTAAGCCTACACAAGATTAAAATAATCAAAATAACACTGTTGCGCATCTATATCTTTACATTTGTTCATTGTAATTCAGTAATACAACATGATTGTAGTGGTCAGTATATAATGGCTTGTACCGCCTAATAGGTATAAACAATTATTTAGTAAAATTTTGAAATTTCAGCTTATGGTTTATGTTTAACCTTGAACTGTATAAATTATAGGCTATATGGTTTAAATAATAAACAAATTTAATATAATGGTATGTGTCATTAGTTATACTCTGTTTTTAATAGATGACTAGAAACATTTAGCTCTGATTCTTAGTCAACAGACTTAAGTTTTAATCTCATCTCGTTGCACTAGATTTTTTCTACCAATATTGTATTTATATGGTTGCTAAACTTTGTTATTTTGATCTATATGCTTACTGGTATTGTGTTTATATGGTATAGCTAAACAGATTTAAAACCCACACTTTTTTCATTTTAAGAAGAATTTATCATTAGCATTGTAAATATAGTTTATGTTAATTGGCCTCGAACTGTATATAATTAATTGGATTCATTAAGCTATAACAATTCTCAATAATACAGTAGGGCCCCCATATTCGCAGGTAATACGTTCCTAGATATTCTGCAGCTATGTGAAACCATAGATAGTACCGAACTAAAAGATAACGTGATGTTCATGTTATATACATAAATATGGTAAAGTTTAATTGATAAACAATTCACATTAAGACATTATCAACATTAAATAAAGTAATAATAATGTGTACTGTACACTACAGTGTACTTATTAATATCTATTCTTCTTGTTGCGACAACCGCATGGTGATTAGGATGATGATGCCAAATAATGTACATACTAGGCGTATTTGTTATGCTAATAATACAGCCAGTTCTTGCTAGGCGTGAAGTTTGAAACTTATAAACAATTTTTTTTAAATCAAAAGTAAATAAAATTGGGCAGTGTTAAACCACGGATACTGAATCAACGGATACAAGGGTCCTACTATATATGTGATTATATAAATAGTAAAATTTCAAACTATCATTAACTTTAATTGTGTGCTAAGCTTTGAGAACTTCAACTTATTTGTTCCTTTCAACTTCAATTCAAAAGTAAAATAATGGATTTGACAATTATGAAGCTTTGCTTTCAAAAATTAGTGTTACCATATAAAAATATAAAATAATTAAATTACATTTTGTGATAATAGTTTAATTTATTATTTTAATATGAAATATACTAACTTAATTATGTTTGAAATATAGCATTTTGTAAATTAAATTTAATACCGAGATTTACATAGTTATGAAAAGTACAATATTTGTATCCAATATTAAATATATTTTGACTTCAATTCAACTTCAGGAAAATCTCATACTATTCAATTTGACTTCCCTTGGAATTTAAAAAAAGGACTTTGCACACCCTTAATAACTACCATATGGGAAGTTTTTGTATATTTATTTAGAACACTGTTTCCGTTAGCTTAAAAGCTCGTGGATTGAAACTATACTAGAAACAACCCACAGGATAAAATCACAAATACACACAATACCAGTAATTAAAATATTCTTAGTGTTTTGCTATTATATATATATCCTGGTAGCCTATATTAGTTTAACAGTTGAAACACTTAGCTTATTTTGGTTTTCCTAACAGGTGACTGAAGATGATTTGATGCCTGTGTGCTTGTGTGAACCCTGCATACATAAGCTACAAGTGTGCCATAACCTTGTCAATACATGTCTAGAAGGTGATATAAGACTCAGAAAAATAATGGGATTGCCTATAGAACAGGAAGTAATTCCTGAACCAGATTGTGTACGTTTGTATCAAGATATCTTAGTAATTAATTAATTTATGTTGTATATGTTTTCTATCCACCTTTCCTGTACCTTCTTCCAAATATATATTAAAAATGACCTCAAAAAGTGAAAAGAGGTTTCCCTTAGAGATATCATATTTGCACTTAATGTCCTTTTCGTGTATTTGTCCTTAATTTTATTCCTTTTACATGCTCCTATCTAAGTGTCCTATCATCCTTTACCAATTTCCTTTTTCTCCCTTTTGTTTTTTGGTTTCCTCTTTTGAGAAGTTGTGCATTTCACACTCTTCCCTGATAAAGTTCCGACAGAATGAAACCTAGGTCTGGGAATTGAGTGGTGACAATCGATTTTCTTAAAGAGACAGCCAATACCTAGTGGCAGCAATGTAAAGTATGAACTGTTTTATATGTTTTCCATCCACCTTTCCTGTACCTTCTTCCAAATGTATATTAATGATTTAAAACAAATTGTTTGTTTGTGTGAATATTTTGACTGCCAAAAGTAACCACAAATCAACAAATGGCCTTGCAGATCCCATGGTTTGGCCAATGGATATATGGTAGCTTTTCTTAGCTGTCAGATATTACCTCTTCTGCTGCTATGGATGCCTTTTACCCATAGTTACATATGTAGCAGAAACATGGACATTAAATGTAAGAGAGATTAGGAAAGTGACAGCGATGGAAATAAATTTTGTGAGGACCATGTTAGCTGTGATATAAAAAACTTTCAAAAGAAGAAACAAAGTAATGAAGTTATCCAGAAAAGAGTGAGAGTAAAGGGAGTACGTGAAATAGAAAAAGCAAGACTGAGATGGTATGAGCATGTAATGAGGATGGAGAAGAAAAGGACGCCAAAGAAAATGGAGATTAATCATGTAGTAAAAAGACCACAAAATAGATGGGAGGAGCAGACAATAGAAAGTGTACACGTGAGAGAAGAAGAATGGAGGAAATTAAAGGAGGAATAGCTGTGTAAGGATAGATTAAGATAGAGGCATTTCACTAAACTAACCCTGTTACAGGATGGAAACAGTTGATGATGATTATGATTATGATGATGATAATGATGGTTGTTACTATAAAGTATGATTTTGAAGTGTAACAAACACACAGTACCACATCTTTTGGGCAAAATTTCACACTGTCATCTTGAATTCTTTAATATGGTGCACCCAATGAGGTTCTTTCCAAGTTAAACAAGAGTTATAGTATTTCTATTTCAGGCATATGATTTATTTTATTTTGTCAATCGATTCTCAAAATATAATTTTTTGTATAACTATAAATTTGTTTAGTAAAATATGGAGTTGAATGAGCTATACTTTTGGGTCATATTCTTACTTCTTACTAAGTAAGATCTAAAAATCCCATTTCTCCCCAAGCTGGAAATTATACTTTAAAATAATCTGGCAACAAAATATGGTTTTGTATACATATGGCTACTTTATATTAAATAATTTTGTGTGAGTATAACTTCTTCTATCTTCTTCTTTTAAATTAATAAAATGAAGAGTTTGTATATATCTCTTTCTTTCTGTCTGTCATACACATTGAGAGATATCAATCTCACACAGAGGTATTACATTTAAAAATCAGTAGCCCCCTGTGTATGAAAATATGTACCTCAAAGCAGGATTTTTAAAATTTGGATTTAATTCTTTTAAATTAACCTAAGAACTGTGTCAGAAGAAATAAAGTAAGGGGATTTATTTCTGTTTGATTGAAGCGTTTGTTACCCTGGGAAACTCCGGTTACTTAACTTCTAGTATCGTATAAAAGCAACAATTTTCAATTCTATTTAAAAATACCACTATTCGTTTAATTTATTTATTGCAGGAATTAATAGATTTGGAGAAAGAAGAACCTTCCGAGAAAGCTGCACCTTCTGAGAAAGCTGCAACCCTGGAAGATAAAAACCAAGAGACTGAACACAAGCAAGAAGAAAGTGATGATGATTTTGTTTGGGAAGAGAACCAGTCTGCCGTTGATGTCATCCCTCCTTCCCCTCCACCTGATGAAATCAGGCCTCAAAGAGTTGCCAAGAGGGGAAGACCAAGGAAGTTTCCGGTCCGTCAAGAAATCAAACAAGTTGTGAGTACATGTTTTAGGAACATGGTCACTTTATGTGTTTGGTTGATTTTATGAGTTGGTTGAACTGAGATATTATGCCAGGTACCTAATCCATCATATTATTGTCATTATCATTGATACACTATTTATGTATATGTTCCAAGACTGATTGCCATTGTTTTAGTAAATAAATTAACTGAAATTATTATGATAGTGGTTTTTTTTGTTATTAAAATGATAATTAAGTCTCGTAGATTATGGTAGCCAGGACATGCAAAGTGAGTGGGAGAATCTAGAATCTTGTTCAGGGTACTGACTGGCAAACAATGAGAAGATACCATTGGGAAGACCTAAAGCAGATGTGTGATAACATTAGAATGGACCTGAAAGATATAGGGTGTAATGAGGTGGACTGGATAGAACTACCTCAAGATAGAAATAAGTGGTATATTATTGTAAGTGCGGCAATTCACTTTCGAGTTCCTTATGCCATAGAGTGAGTAGGTATTAAAATGACCTAGTGATTTTACAAATCTTTCTCAATCAAACTTTTTAAAGCCATATAATAAGAGATGAATCAAATACACTTTTCTGTTAACCCAAATTTTCATGCTGTTTAAGTAGAAATACTAGCTTTGAAGGTAACTATCTTTGACACTGTAATATTTCTTAGGAAAATGGCAGTTCTGAAACATTAAATTGTTAAAACAACCCTCTTTAAAATTTCTGTTTTGCCTGTGTTACAAAATTGATTTATTTGTTTAAGGCAAGCTAGAACTATGTTTCCAACCATTTATTTTTATCTCAGAACTTTGATTTTTGTGTGAACCATAATTAAAAATGGGGTTATCTCATGTTTTCATAAATTATTTAAAATTATAAACAAAAAATATTTTTTTTTTTATTTTCTAAGGGCATGTTAAAACTGTTCACCTCCATTTGGCATGGACCAAATCGCCTCTTAAATAATAATGTATTTCTTAATATTTGTGTCTTGTTTCAATGAGCCAGTTAACGTTGTATTATTTATTTTAAATGCTTCTTATGAACAGTCTTGTATTTAACTTTATAAGTTTTCATTCTATATTTTTAATTTTTTAAGATGACTAAATATTTAAAAACCTATGATAATTAACTTATTTATATACAGTAGAAACTTGATTATATGGATAAACCAGATAATTTGATTTATAGAAGAAAAAAAAAATTTCTCACCAAACAATGTATCCCACTCTTTTACATTGGTAATGAGTGGGAAGCTTCTCAATAAGGGAGTCGTTACAAAACTCCCACCTTCTGTCCATCTTATGAAGTGATACACTACCAACTTCCTCGCTTGGATACATATTTTTTATTATTGGGGCTCATTAATTATATAAATCGAGTGTCTTGACAATAAGAATCAGTCTGCCCCCTTCATACTTAAAATTTTGAATTTCACAAAAACTGTTACTGTGATACGAATCCGAATAACCAGTGTCCAGACAATCAGAGTTATACTGTACAGTGTTTTCAAATTGTTTTTCTTTCTTTCTAATGCATTGGAAATTTTTCATGATGAATTAACTAATTCAAGCACTCAAAAATGGGGTAAAAAAGTGAAGTATTTTTAATCTAAAAATGTGTTGTTTTATAGAAAAATTACTGACTCAATAAAAATCTAAGTTGAGTATTATTTTTAACATTGAGATCACAACCATATCTCACTGTTCACGGTGGTTGTGTTCTTAAAAATTATCCCATAAATCAAACATTTTTCTCATGAGAAATAAAGGAATGATAATGGTTAGAAGAAGTGATTCCCAAGAACTAATTAAGGTTATTTGGAATAGTGCACTAAGCTAAATCATGGTTTAAATTAGGAGGGATAGCCAGCACACTTACCTTGCTGATACTGGAGTAGAAATTGTTTAGATAAAACACTAAAAAACACACTCATTTTTAAGGACAAGCTTTCAGTCAAAGATAGCTTCATCAGGTCAAGAGAATAGACTGATTAATTCATCTTTTTCCTTCACTGTGTTTTATTTTAAAGTGTACCGATTAATTACTGACAATAAAAAATACAGTTAATCTATGAAAATATTTGGCATCATTTGCCCTGCAAGTATATACTCGTCACTCTGTAGAACAAAACCAATGCAGATTCAGTGGCACCTAATTTTATCTGTGTACTTTTAAATAAACAAACATGAAAATGGTGATGATTCTAACTCAGGGCTATTCCAAAAACACTTAAATGAAACCTACATAAATTGAGGACACCTTTTTAAGGCTTTAAAGAGGATTAAATTGCATTCACTAACCCTGAAAGTGTTACAACATAAAGTATTTTAACACAATTATTATGATGATTTGCAGATAAAAAATCAACGATACAAAATAGTTGTGGTGAAAATGAAGTCAAAAAGACCACTGACCCAAGAAGAAATAATAAAAATGTTGAAAGCTCGAGATCCAAATAATGACCTATTCAAATCTGGAGCGCCAAAGATTTTGCAAAAGTAAGCCTATTGTGTTTTTTTAATTTATGTTGTTTATTGTAATTCATATTTTATGTTGAAGAATTTTCTTCTAGATAATTATGAGCTTAAGGATTTATTTAGTAAGATTATACTATTATATGTTTTTTTTACTAACGCAATGCTGTTAAACAAATATTGTAAAACCTAAAATGTTGAAAGTTGAATAATACTTGCCACATTAGGGCTCCACAATATTTGTGTATCAGAATGCCACCATGAAAATCCTGGTTGTATGTGAGTGGTAATGTGATTACTGCATAGCAACACTGAGATGGGCGCAGAATTGGGAAACTTTTAGTCGCCAATTTAAATAATTAGGCTTTATTTTATGGTATTCTTATTGTTATGACCAGGTCACAAGTTTGGCTGTGTGCTTTTATAGTTAAAAAATCATTTTCAAATAATTGATAGAAAGATTGCATTATTTTTATGTACAGTCCATTCTCCATATGAAAGGTGCTAACTGACAACTAGCAGAAGATTTTTATTGCAAACATTGGTTGAAAGTCATTAATGTGGAAATAGTTATTTTCTTATCCCTAAGGAAAATCTCTTATTACTTTTTGAGGTATTTTGTTATATTTGGGTGACCTGGCGGTCTAGGGGTAAGGTGTCAGACTTCTGTGCTGGCAGCCGGGGTTCAATCCTCGGTCGCGGCAAAGATTTATCCTTCACCTCTGACAAGACATCTTGTGAATGTGAGGAATGCCAGGCCTCCACCATGGTTCGGATTCCATGTTAAACTGTAGTTCTTCCATTTAATCTCACAATCACCCTACCAATACACATTAGCATAAGTGTGTATAACGCAAACATGTGGTAAGACAGTAATAATAATAATATAAGATATTTAAAATGGTCCTTCTCCGATAAGTTTTTGGAATTTGAATGTCCCTCTAAGCAATTTAGAGTGATATTTGCCGGGAATCTTTTGGAAAATAAGGATGCATATAAAAGCTTTTAGAAGCTGAAAAGGTTTAGCAAATTAGATGTCTCTAAAAGATATTTAGAATGGTCTCCACACATACTTTTTTTGAAAATTGGATGCTTCTAGAAGCTATTTAAAGTGATCTTTGCCTGTATTTTTTTATTTAATCACTCTAATCACCATTTGGAGTTGTCCTTCCCTGCCAAAGTTTTGAAAATTGAATCCCTCTAAAAGCTATTTGGAGTTTGACACAAGACCATTTATCAGCATAATATTCAATAATATCAAAGTGGACTTAAATAAATCTAGAGCTTATTCCAGGAGAAATGGCAAGTTTATTTCTATCGAGAGGAGAGGGACACAAATTATTTCCCTATGAGAGGTAAAACCCCCAAAACTTGTTCTAGCACTGTTCAACTTAGATTTGTACTTTTGGCCACTTTTACAAAACAAAAGCAATGTATGCAAATTAATCGATAACTAAACACTGAAATGTTATGGACATGAAAATACTTACATTTAAATTGAACTGTAATCACTGCTCGACTATCTTCACATGCCAAATTTAATTCAAGTACAAACATAATAGACTCCGAAAAATTTTCGAACACCGACTACTGGACTAAGTGTGACATGTCAGAAAGTTCCTCCAAAGGAAACCCCAGCTTATGGGCTTGCCATTCACTATTCCTTAGTATGGATGGGCATTTTATTGTGTATCATTCATGTTTTATTGTATTTAATTTACTACTTATTTTATGTTACTCTTGATCTTGGGCCTAGTACCTTGTTACCTAGTTTCACCTCCACCTCCTCTTCATTGTTGTGGGTCTGCTTGCAGATCATAATATGTTTTGGTGAATGAATATATGAGAGTAGATCTGGTAGCTTTTGATAGCTGCCAGTTAACACCACTTTCATGCTGAATGGACTTTATGTAATATAATTATATCTCAGTGACTTGTTGATTATAGAATGTTGCCAAGTGTGGTGTGTCTTTGACTTACTTTTCTCATTAATGGTGTTTGTTAACTTTCCAAACCAACTAATTTAATCTAAAAAAATAACTCTTGTCTATTACAATTTACATTTATGGTCACACAGTCCAAGTTGTCAAACTCACAATAAACTGAATTGTCTGTGAGAGGTTGATGCTGGAATATAAGCTGGGGGTGCACGTCTCCATGCTAATGGGAATGCATTTATTCTAATACATACAGCCTCCTTATCCTTATCTTTTAGATTAAGTAATTAACAGCCATAGCATCCAATAAAAACATTTTACAAATATAAACAATGCTCAATTCCCCAGACGTCAATTCATCACAGTGAATGGAAAGCCAGAATTTCACCAATAGTAATTTTTTTGGTCATACCAGAAATTGAACCTAGGATCCTTAGCTCAAAAGGTTAGTGAGCTATCTACTGAGCTAAGGAAACATTCTACTACATGTCTATACAACCGACTACATTTGCTTAACTCACAAATAGGGGTGTGCAAAGTTTTGAAAACTTCCACTTCGAATATTTGTTCACTTCAACTTTGATTCAAAAGTAAAATTATGGATTTGACAGTTACGAACCTTGTCAAAAAAATATTTAAAGTTAAAACACACATTTGTGTTTATTTTAATTTTCTTTCTTCTATTTCCATCACACATTAGTGTTAGTGTAAAAAAAATCTTAAATATAATTTATATATATTACATTTTGTGATAGCTTAATTTATCATTTTAAGACTAAATATATTAATTATGTTTAGAAAATAGCATTTTGTAAATTATATTTAATACCTAAATTTACATAGTTATTAAAGTATAATATTTGTATACAATATAAAGCTTTTTTTAAATATGCAAATTTCGATTCGGCTTTGGGAATATTATTTGATTCGACTTTGTTTCAAATTGAAAAATTGGACTTTGCACACTTATTTTCAGAAATAAACATTGACTTACTTCCCAACACCATGCAATTTGTGTGAATGTGAACCTTCCTATCCCTCTTAACATTGCTGTATTTACTTTGCAGAGTTGATGTGCAACCAGGCAATGAGTTTACCCAAGGAAAAGAAGATTCAGAACAAATCTTATTGGATTTGACTGATGAGCCAACAAATCAATCTGCAACATCTCTAGATCATTCCTCAATTGCATACTATCAAGACACAAATAAGAAACAATCATTGAATTCTGAAGATAAATTTAAATGTGTGTACTGTAATATTGCTTTGGTTGGCACTGAGAGCCTTCTTGCTCATCATTCTTCAATTCACCCAGACAAAGTATTTATATGTAATCAGTGTAATCCTCCACTTGTATTCTATGAGTCTAAACATGCCTTTGATTTGCACATGTTAAACCATTTGGAAGCAGAGGAAGGAGAAATTCGTATCGGTATGAGTGAGGATGCAAACATTGGTGAGCTAGCTAATGAGCATATTGATCAATCAAATACATCCTCAAAAAAACATCAAGCCTCAGAGTCTCAAAACAGGTTTACTAGAACTGACTTAGAGCCTGCTCCCAAGGATGTATTTTCTTACCTGTGTTCATATTGTAAAGAGACACTGATAGGTACCGATATGTTTCTAGCTCATCAATCCCAGATGCATCCAGATAAAGTGTTTACGTGCACTATATGTAAGCCCCATGTTGTGTTCTATGAGACTAAAGAGCTGTTTGAGCGACACATGCTTTGTCATCCACAAGAAATCATAGAAAGGGATGATTCATTGGAGGAAAGTGTAATCACAGCCTTAGATAAACCAGCAACTGAGGATTATGCTGAGACCTTGCCTGCAGGAACTACTGATGGAAATGTATCTGTTTCTACTCCTGATGATGCATCTGTTCTTATCACTGCTTCAAATGAAGTTACTGGCACTTCTGCCTGTCCCATTGATGTCTCTACTCTCATTAAAGATGATTCTGAAAATAACTTCTCTTTTGTTGATGCGACCATTCCTTATCAAGAGAATCCTGTTGATACTTTCACTTTTTCTGATGCGGAAATTCCTGCCATTAACTCTGATGTCACTGATGTCACTACTAGTGATCCAAGCCATAAGCAGCCTGATAACTTGGAAATTACCACTATATTCAATGTTCAAGTTGAAACACCAAACATTTTACCAGGAATCTCAGAAAACCAAATTAATGCCAATCTCCGTATGAAACTTTCTAAAGAATTTCAAGGTGTAAGCAAAAGTCTTCAGTCTAGAATAATAGAAACTATTCAAAAGATAGCCTCAACAAAGAAATCAAATCAATCAAGACTGTCTTTGAAAAGACCATATAATCTCAAAGTCAAAAAGACTATAATGAAAAGGAAGAGACTTCGCTCCAAGTTTGGTTGGTATTGCCGACAATGTGACCTTAAATTTGATTCAAGTGAAGAATTGGAAAAACACAAGAGTGCAAACACTTGCTCCACACACCCTTGTCAATACTGTGGAAAATTGTTTCACTCGAAGAAAATATTGCTGGAACATGAGCGCCTACACACCAATGAGCGACCCTACATGTGTGAGTATTGTGGGAAGAGTTTTCGCACATGCACAATGTTGCGCACCCATCATAATTCTCACAGCACAAACCAAACCTTTGTGTGTCCGGATTGTGGCAAGAGCTATAACAACAAAGCAAGCTTTCACTATCATGCTGCCACCCACAACAGCCAGGAGTTCCTTTGTGACATCTGTGGGAAGAAGCTAAAGCACGCTGGAAGTCTCCGCATCCACAAGCTTAAGCACAGCAACCCAGATGCCTTCAAGCGTGTTTCATGTGACGTATGTGGCAACTTATATGAGAGCAGGTACATTCAACATTGTTATATTTTATTCTTTGAATTTAAAAATGACACCTGGACATGGGAATCAAACTCGAAATCTTTGGCTTGATATGCCAATGCTTTAACAACCAAGCTATCCAGGTGTGTGGTATCTGATAGCTTGTGATCTTAATTGATCACACATTTGTAGTGGACAATTTCCACACTTTCATCACAAATTCTGCCTTAGAATATGTGTAGAGAATGACCCTTGGAACGAGACTATTCCTGGATAGCTTAGTGGTTAGAGCATTGGCATACTAAGCCAAAGGTCTCAGATTTGGTTCCCTTGTCCAGATGACATTTTTTAATTTAAAGAATACTATATACCTTTACTAATACTACATACTATACTATATTACTATTCTCTATATTTATACTATATAACTTTTATTTAACAAGTATAATATCTTAGCTATTTAAATCTCATATCATGGAATGTCAGTAATTATCCATATTATTATTACAGGTACCGAATGATGGAACATCGGCGTTTGCACACTAACGAACGTCCATACAAATGCGCAGAGCCAGATTGTTTCAAAATGTTCCGTAAGCTGGAGCAACTTCGACAGCACTCAACTGTTCACACAAACCTACGCAAGTTTAAGTGTGATGTGTGTGATAAGTCCTTTAAGCGGCGCAGCAATTTGAAGACCCACCGCAAGATCCACTGCCAGGACTACCGCTATAAGTGCAGTGTGTGCTTGCTACCATACAACAGTCTACGTGAGCTGCTGTCTCATCGCTCTTTACATACCCAAGAGGAACTTAAGCGAGCCAACAAAGAACCATTTGAATGCCCTGAGTGCAAAAAGATCCTGTCGACTAAAGTGTCTTTGCAACAGCATCTGTTAACTCATACCAACTTGGCGCCGTTTAGTTGTAATTTTTGCCAGCGGTCGTTTAGGAGCAAAGTGTCACGTGATGTCCACCTGCGCACACATACAGGAGAAAAGCCTTATGCTTGCAAATATTGCGAGGCAAATTTCTCACTGAATGCCAGCCTTGTGGTTCATGAGCGCATTCACACTGGAGAAAAACCCTTCCCTTGCAATATGTGTGACAAGGCTTTCCGTTCAAAGATCAACCTCATGCAACATTCTATTGTACACTCAGAACTTCGCCCATATGTTTGCAGTGTTTGTAATCGGGCATTTCGCAGGCGAGATGGCCTTGAAACACACATGCGTGTTCATACTAACGAGCGACCGTATGCTTGTAAATGGTGTGATCGTGCATTCAAGCAAAAGGGTGACTGCAACAAACATATGAACACACATTTTAAAACTACTACGGTGCCAGTGGCTGAAGATACATCATCATCTGCATATACTTGCCCATTTTGTAAGAAGAAAATAAAATCTTCTGCTCATATAAAAATGCATTTTTCTGCCGTTCATGGAATAACTTCGTTGAGTTCAAGCTCGCCTCCAGATAGTGACACAATGGTTATGATTAATACTGATGATTTTTCCAGTGTTTCTGAAGTAGAAATTACAATGGATCCAACTTATTATGTTAAACAGGAATAATATTTAATAATAATGTGAAGTGCATGTGCATTTTATTAACATTTTCTTTATTAGTTGTGAAAGCATTTTCCTGTGTGAACCAAAATTAATAGTGTTTTAATGATTAATACATTAGGCCATTTATATTTATTTAATTTTAAACTATACAAAGGACTTTTTTAATTCTTAGGTCTATTACACACCAAAATGAACTAAGAATATAAGTAGGTTGGTTAACACTGGACTTTCGTTGTATTTATTGATTTGTATATTACACAAATACACATTATTTTCATTGTTTCATTATGATTGTGTACATGACTTAAACATATCGTGAATAAACTACTTTAATCTGCAGAATTTCCAATCCGAATCTTAAAAAAATTCAGATTTTGAAATTTCCAATTGATTATTGGAAGATTCAGTTTTTATTTGATGTGCTTAGCTCAAAATTTGAATCTGTAATTCATACTTACTTGACAAATGAAAAATGGCACCAAGCAGCTATATTAAATTAAACTTTGAAAGGAGGATGGACACAAGAAAACAATAGACCTCAAATTTCACAATTAAAACACATAATTATATCAGTTTCAGGGTACATCAGTCCCCTTCTTCTCCAGAACAAATTAATATAATCAGACTGGAAACCAGTTGTGTGCTAGAGTGAAGAGAGCAATTAACTTGAGTTCCAGGTTGTAAAGGAACGTAGTGGACAGGTGTTTGTGACAATGGATATCTTGAATTTGAAAAAAGTAGCTATGTTCACCTCTCTGTCAGCTCCTTTTATTCCCCCTGGTTGGAAAGTTCGGAAGGACTCGGCTCCCGAGCGTCCACGAAAAGGGGAGAAGTGTGCTAGACTAGTGGCTAGACCCTTAGGGTTTGAACTTGGAGAGAAGGGGTAGAGCATGATGGTCAACCTTGGAGATGAGCGTAACAAAGAGAGAAGTAGAGGAGTGATAACAAAGTAAAAATAAACCTGCTTCAGTGGCCGTATGGTCTAGGGAGTCACTTTCACAATAAACTAGACTGTCTATGATGGGAAAATCGGGATTCAATCCAGGTTGGGTGTACTGAGGATGGTTTTTCCTAAATGGTTTTCTTCTCTTCCTTCATACAAATGTGGGTATACTTTCTATAAATGCAACTTTCCTAATCTTTAACAGATTTAAATTCTTAATACAGATATATCTAATCCAATCGAGTAAGACATGGTGCTAAGAAATATTTTTACAGCCATTTGAACTATCACCAACCTTCATACCTGCCATATCAAACATTATTACTCTTGTCAAGATAATTATACACATTACTGATGGTCCCCCATGTCAGTCAAATTCCATAGCAGTGAGACAATCCTGTTCGTCCGAGTCGAGCATGCCATTCGAGTTCCTTAGCATCGAGACAATTCTACCTGTGAATGCTTTTTATCCTAATCTTAGTACCTGTACGAGCTATCGGCATTGAATTTTATAAATGAGAAATGAATTAAGAGGAAATGTACCCGCATTTGCATCTATTAAAAAAATATATATATATATATTAACATGTACATTCATAAAGTAGTAGTATTTAATTAGATTACACAGTTTTCTTCAGTTTATTATTTGTTTAAATAAGGTAAAAAGCAGAGTTCCTATAGGTTGTTTTGGCATTATTTCAATACCTGAAAAGTGGTGCAACCTACCCACTACTTAGTTTATCTGGTGATAGCAGTAAATATCACTTTGAATTGAATTTAACTCAATTTAAAAAGATTGTTGTTTAGTTTGTTTTATGAAATCGTCAGAAGTGTAAAAGGAGATGTAAATGTAATAATTCTGAAGATTGGAATGTGATTGTTGAAAAAGAATAAAATGATAAAATTGTGGGTAAATATGAGTTAGGAAGATGGCATACTAAAGGAGAAGGATTGGTAGAATTTTGTAAACAATGCAAGATTACAATAGAAAATAATTTGTTTCAGAATCACAAAGGAGAATATATATGTGGAAAGCACCCGGAGATACAGGAAGATACCAAATAGACTATATTCTTACAAAACAAAGATATATAAGAACCAAATAATGCAGTGAAAAAGTTATCCTAGAGTGGACATTGTCAGCAACTTCAATTTGATGATGATGCAATCAAGAATGATGTTCAACTACATAAAAATCGGACAGCAAAACAAGAGTTACCAGGCATAAAGAGGGAGCTAAAATAAGAAAAGGTGCTACACAAGGAAGCAACCATATCTTATGATATTTAATACCCATGTAGAAGAAGCATTAACGGAAGTAAAAAAAAGAAATCTTGTCTGAAATTAGAATAGGATAACTTAAAAACACACTTCATTTTGCTGATGACATTGATATTTGTTCTGAAGGTGAAGAGGTACTTCAAGAACTACTGTAAATAATGAAATATTAAAAATATGATACAATTTGAGGACCAACAAAATTAAAACAAATGGCATGATGTGCAGTTAAAGAGAAGTTAATCAAATTAATATTATATAACTAGGTACGGTAAAGCTACAGGAAGTAATGAAGTTCTGCTACATAGGAAGTAAAATAATCGAAGATAAGAGAAGCAAGAAAGCTATTATAGGTAGAATAGTGTAGGCAAAGAAAGCTTTTCATGACAAGTCATTACTAACCTCAACTAGCATAAATCTGAAAATCAGGAAGATTTATGTTTGGAGAGTTGTGCAATGTTGTGAAACATGGACCATTGGTGCAACAGAGAGAAAACTATTAGAAACATATAAAATGTGGTCATGCAGACTAATGTTGAAAATATCATATATGTAGATAGTATTAATTACAGAAGTTCTAAGAAAAGCAAAAGAAGAAAAGAAATTTGGAAAGGTATATAGCAAAGGAGAATTAACATGGTAGGCCATTGAGACATGATAGTTGGATGAAGATAATTATAGGAGGAGCTGTTTTGAGAGGGAGACCAATACTGGAGTGCATGAATCAGATGGCAGATGAAGGTAAAAAAATGTAAAAAAGTTTAGCCAAGGATATAGAAAATTGGAGAGGTTCAGCAAACCATTCGCAAGATTGATAACCCAATGATGAGAATTAATTGTTATATTGTAGCTTCTTCTTATTAAGAAAAAGTTTGGTTTGTAATTATTAATTTTTTTAGCACCGCATCTGACTACCCATTCGGGCTATACGCTTATGTACTAATTATGCTAATGGTTTTGGGGAATATTAAGAATTTATTAATAGGAAGTGTACCTGCATTTGCGTGGAAAACCATTTAGAAAAAGAACACCCTCAGTACACCTCACCGAGATTTGAACCTCAATCTCCTCCTCAATGACAGTTTAGCCTACTTCAAGAGTAGCATGTTAGACCATGTGGCCACCAAAGCAGGTGTTTGTCAAATTAACCGAAAAATTGCATTTTGGTAGCCAAGTGCTGTGCCTGACTTTAAATTATTATTTTATTAAACTCTACAAACTAATGACATTGAAAAATGCTCCCTCCACACATTTGGTATTTACATAAGGGAAAAGAGAAAATATCAAAACCCAAGTAAAAGTAACCACAACAATTACTGGTTGTTGTTATTTGCAATATAATGTTAATTTGGAAACAAAGTGAAGTAACAATTTTAAGAGCTGCATTACTATTCACTTGTTGATAAAACATATGACTAGTGTGGACAAAAAATTCTCTTGCAGCTGTGAAAGTTAAAACCAAGCTCATTCATATTTTTTTTAAATCAGGTGAATTCCAAACTTACATAACTTTTTATGCATTTTTTGCCTATATTTACCTGTGTTGGTTCCCTAGCCCTTACTAAAATTTGGGTGCGGCTTTGGCATAACGTTGATACTGTTACTATTATGCTTTTGTCTCAACATAAAATATCTCATAATGAAAAAAAATATACAATACATATTTTATGATTATTAACGACCGTTGTCTACCTGTGACGTCACAGCTTAACAAGATGAGATTTCCTATGTTAATGTGTTTTTTTCTTGTTTTTTTTCAGCGAGTTTTAAGGATATAACATTGAAACAAAAACCATAAATTCTGAAATCATTCTAAAAATACTCCTGCATCATTTTAAAATTATTTTTTGGATCTCAAAGTTTTTTTGTTTTTTTAAATGTCTACATCTTGGGCCATTTTATTTATTCGCAGAAAGAGCAATCGCCATATTCATACTACAATATACATTAAAAAAAGTTTGTGGAACCATTAATCTAATTAGGATATAAAACAAGAAAAATGGAAAATAGAAATGGAAGACAATGCTGTCCAGGGTCTAATAGTGGAGTGAGGCTCTATACTTTGCAACGGGAGATGGGATGTATCATTAGAATGCAGACGAGTTACCTTGCAGGGTGAACGGCTCATTTTCTTTCCACCCCCTTTTTTTTTTTGCATTGGTTTCAATATTGATGATAGGGCTTAGTGTACTGTTAGTTAAAATGGTGAAACATCTAAACCCAAAGAGGAAAATTTGTTTATCAAGTAAGCGACGCTCTGTAAGAAGAACAACTGCTCTAGCACATTTATTTGGATATCAAAATAAAAAGTAGGTCTATTCATTAATGGAAAAGCAAAACTAGATTTCGTTAGCAGGTCAGGACACTATGAGACTGGTAACGTAACCCAAGCCTTCCTGGGTAGACTTTCCAACATTCCTATCCAATATCAGAACCTTAGAATAATGCGTATTATATTGTACTTAGAATTATGTACTTATTTTAAAGTTTATAAACAGTACACCCATTGATTTAAATCTACTGATACAGATTAGGGGTTGTTTAGGTATTACATAAGCATATTTTTGTCAATTTTAGACATCCTGTTGCCATTGTAAGCAAACAAAAGCAAAGACTTGACCCCTTCTCTTGCTTACATAATATTTGACGGCTTATTTTGTCATCTGTTCACAGGGAAAAAAATGTTTATGTAATTTATAAATTGCTGGTAGTTATTAACATAGAGGTGTAAATAATGGTGGGAAATAATCCAGAATCTGGATTAATTAAATTCTTGTCTTTCTCTGTCTTACCTAAGCATTGGTCTGACCCCTCCTTCCCCCTTGTCTGCAAAAATAAGTAAAGCTCGAATTCGCCCGCCCCTCCCCCCCAAAGGTTCTTACGTATAATACTTGAACGCCCCCTAGATAAGATTATTTGTATGCTACAATATTTTTTATTGCATGGAATTAGCTAAGCTACAAGAAAAAAGCATTTCTCGGTAAACTATAAAATTTTGTAAAGGCAGGTGAAAAAACCTAAGTAAACTAATACAAAAACTAACAACTTCTGACTATGTAACAATTAAAATAAGCCACTTCTAGTGACAGAACTTAGTAAACCTTGGTGCTATTTTTTTCACTTTTTTAAATGTTTATTTGCTCCTATGGTTCTTTGGTAAACTTTGAAACTCTTTATTCCAATATTTTTCTACAATAATTTATATTATTTTGCTTCACTCATATTGTTTTTTGTTCTTAGGTGGAAAATCTGGAATTTCTTTAAAAATGTAGGGGAAGTGGGGTGCTCAACTCGGGCCAATACTAAACCCTGGATGACCCTAGAAGCTGTTTGTAATGTTGAAGTGATTATTCTTTATATGCTATACATTTATCTTTTTTTTTTATCACCGAGTCTTACTACCTTTTCAGAATATTAGTGTCTACCAATACTGGAAATATAGTTAATTTTATTTTTATACTGGAAATACTGGAATTTTGAATCAAATACTGGAAAAATATTCAGCCTTTTTACATTAAATGAAATGTTGGATTAAGCATTTTGAGACCCCTGATATTATTTGGACTACTCATAGTTCTCTTTTGACCACCCCTCAATTACTCCCTCTCTGGTCTATCTTGTTTGCTACACAATTAGTTGACCTTGTAGATGACCTTACAGTGGGGATGTTTGCCTCACTGGTTGACCTTTCTATTATCAGTTTCTAAACTACACTTAATTTCATTGCTGAGGGAACTGCATAGTTACTATAGAGCAACAGTGTTATTCTTTTGTTTTCCGTGATCATTCTTCCTTTGAATGTATATCAAATTTGGCACTGCTGAGCTGTCGTTGTTGCTAGTAGTTGGTGCTTCTTCCTCCAGCACAGTGGTAAAGTTACAGTAATCTGAGTCTCGAGTTCCTAATAGCTAGCTCAAAAACATTAACTAAATAAACACTTATATTTTATTATTACGTTGTGTAGAAAAATATTTGTTATTGATCACATTAATATTGTGTGTGTGTGTTTGATTTTTGTCTTAAGGTTGTGGAATTATAGATTTATGTGCATATCAATATATTTATTTGAATAATAGTGTATTGTTAACAGTTAAAATTTAACACAAATTAGGGAATCTCCGGCTTGTTACAAACAATTACATTTCAAGAGGAAAATATTAAGTAGTAAAGAAAGGGCAATCATGTTAAGAATCTACACCTATTTTTGTAAAGACGGAACTTATTCAGTAAATCAAGCAGCAATGCAGACTGCAGAAGCTTCAGGTGTGTCTTATAAGTTAGTAATCTCTATTAAACAAGGATTTAAAACTAAGGGAAAGTTACTTACACCAATCAAAAAAGGAAATAACTGCACTCAAATGAAGCGTTTGGATAAATATGACACTTTTACTCAAGAATAAATTCACAGAAAGGTACATTCACTTTACCGTGACAATGAATTACCTACCCTAAAGAAAATTAAAGCTTTAATTGATATTGATAGTGACCTTCCTAATTTTTTGATTTAGAACAAGTAAGAATGTAATTTATAGCATTTAGTATAAAATCCATGTTGTAATAGGTATTTGTTTGTATATTAATTATGAGGAAAAAAGCTTTATATATAAAATAGTTTAAAGCATAATTATGTGGGGAATAGAAAAAGTTAATAAACTTCAATCTTGAAAAAAATACTATTGTGGAAATAGTTAATGTGTCTAGAAAAGGCTGTACACCAATAGGAAATATTTTTGCCTATCGATTAAAATCCCCATGCTGCATTGCTTACAATGAGGGATTTCCAAGTAAACCCTCCCGCCTCACTTCCCAACAACTGAAAGCTAGAAGGTTTGGCAACCGGTAACAGAGAGAGAGAGAAGATACATTTTTTCTCCATAAGACCTGCAGCTCCCTTAGCTATGAAATTAGGTGTAAGCCCTCTCCCCCCACCCCCTTACATAATGGATAAAGAAACAACTGTTTTGACTACACTAGCAGCCAACCTCCCCCAACTTTTTTCCAGCAGTAACTATTATGAGTGATGAGTTACCAGTAACTGTTCAAGTTCAAACACCATTTCAAACTATTGGTGTACCTGCCTGACCTTCACATTCCAATGGTACAGTACAGTATTTGTTGTGCTCTTCACTTAATTCCCCTCTCTCGCTTCACCCCCCTCTATCCACCCAAAGAAAAGCTACTATTCCTAAACTTGGCCTGGTGTGAGTATTTTGCAGATCCCACTTGTTTATCTTGTGACCTTTGTGTTTAAGAAGAAATGAGTAAACTCGGAGGAAAAACCTCTTTTAAAGATGACTGGTTGGACAGTACAGTGTTTAAAGATTTGCTGTGGTTACAAAAAGTGGATCGTGATAAAAGTAAAGGTCATTGTTCTGTGTAAAACTAACTTTGATATAAGTAACATGGAAATATCTCCACTCCGATCTCATGCCAAGGGAAAGAAGCATGTTGACAGAGTGAAAGCTGCTAGTGGGAGAAAAAAAAATGGACTTGGTCCCTACGGCCAAAAATGCAGTGTCATATGTAGGCCTACATGAAAATGTACATTTTAGTGCTAATGACCATGAAGTAGTTTTGAAACCTGAAACTATATCTATTTGTTCTATTCAGAGCTTCTTTGTCAAAGATGAAGTTTCTCGTGCTGAAATATTGTGGGCTATTAATCAAGTAATGACACATTCTTCTGCTAGAAGTTTTTCTGCTTGTAATGATCTTTTTAAAGTAATGTTTCCCGATAGTGATATTGCCCAGAAATTTAAAATGCATAGAGATAAACTTGGATATGTCATTTTGTTTCCTATAGACAAAGTCCTTTTTTCAAAAGCGAGTTTGCGAATATCGTTAAGCAATGCTCATTTTACTGTATTTCATTTGATGAGAGCATAAATACTGTGACTCAAAAGATCCAGTTGGATGTTGTTGTTCGCTTCTGAAGTGAAAATGAAATTCATACAAGATATTTAACATCTTGCTTAGCTATATTAATGAACTTTATATCTGCACTAAAAGACAAGAGCTTGGATCTTTAAAAAATGCTTCAAGTTTCCATGGATGGACCAAATGTAAACCTCAAATTTTTAAGTGATTTCAAAAGTTACTTGAAGGAAGATTCTCCGCAAGATTTTGAGTTACTGGAATTTGGTACTTGTTCTTTACACATTGTCCATGGTGCTTACAAAACAGCACATGCTAACTCTAGTTGGACTATTAACCAGTTTTTGCGCTCACTATATTATTTATTTAAAGATTTTCCAACAAGAAGGATGAACTTCTGACATAAAAGTTGATATTAATGCTGTCAGTTTCACTTGAGATGGAGCAATTTTCTCACCGTATCAGAGCAATCAACCTCTATTGCCATTTATGTCTGCAGATCTAAATAAACTACTTGAGCATTTGATGAACAGAATTGTAAAATGTGATGTAATGAATTCAGCAAATACTTCCAAAATATTGTTAGTTGTTGATTTAAAGAAACAATCCAACATGAAATCACTTCCTACTGTAGATATTGAGTTCGCAGAATCAGCAGCTTTGAAAGGAATTAAAGACATCAAGATACTTTAGTTCAGAGGAGATTGTCAAAAATTCCTAGTTGATCTCTGCAACAAACTTTTACATAAGTTTCCTCTCTTCGACAAAATTGTCAAGGATGCTAGTTGTCTCTATCCTGCAGTCAAGCACAATCCATCTGTTAGAACTTATAGGATAACTTCTGTATTAGAAGTCCTGCCAGACAAGAAACAACTATATAGTGTGCAAGCTGATGTTGTAAAAAGAGACTACTTGGCCTTTGTATCAAAGCAAGAAGTTATTAACTACTTTAAACCATTCACTTCAAGTGGTGACCAACTTAATAAGTTCTTCATGAATATTTTTTCTAGTAAATGCATCTTATGAACTACAATATTTCACTTAAAATATTCTTGTTTTCTTCCATAGAAATGCAGTCGTTGAGCAAAGTTTTTCTGAGAATAAAGAATGTCTGGTTGAAAACCTACATGAGGACAGCTTTATTGCTCAACGTGTAACTTATAATGAAGTCACTGCAGCTGGGGGACTTCTAAGTGTGACAATTTCAAAAAAGATGGTTCATCCTGTGAGGAATGCATCAAGAATAAGGAAAGAACCGCTTGAAAAGAAGAAAAAAATTGAAGTAGACCTAAGTCAAAAAAGAAAAACATCCGGAAAGGAAATTAAAAGTTAAAAGAAGAAGTTTTGCAGAAATCAAAGGAAGAGGTAGAAGTGTTAGAACATGAAATGCAAAAATTGAAACAGTTTTTTAGTTGAATAAATTTTAACTTTTGTCTACATTCTAGAAAAATATTTTGTTTTTAGGGTTTTATCATCTTAATTTTTGATGTTAGGTAACTGCAATATCTTTATTTCCAAGTAATTGTTATCAACATAATATATGTTGGTTATTTTTCATTGAAGATTTTGTATTGTTATTACTATATATTTATTAAACAAATTCATTATCAAAAATATAGTTTATGGACAGTATCGACTGCCAAGGGGTTGTGGGGATAATAGTTAATTTTTGTGGTAGAATAAACTCCCTGGCTGTAATCATTCTTTGAAGTTGTGCAACCAAGACTGATTACTTGTACCCCTAAAGTTTTACGAGTAAGGAGGGTATTTTCAAATAACTTCCAGGGTTCTTTTATATTCCAAAATGGAACAATATATGTGTCAATAGACTTGATTCTTGATGTAAAAATGTTTAACTATGACAGTCCTAGGCCTACCCTAACTTTCTATATTGTGATTTTGAAATAGGGATTGTTTTTTCTCTGAGAACCTTTCATATATACTGGAATTTCAAAACTATAGTCAGGTAGACACCCTGATTTAGTAATTGGCACAGAGATTAGAAGGTAAAGATTTTTTACAGTATCCCAATCTCCCCTAAGCCTCCCTTCACTATTTCATGTCAATGCCTGTGAGTGCTTTCATTAGGTACTCAAGCCATCTCAAACTTTAAATACTGATTGCACTGCTAATGTAAACACTGGACACAAACTAAATGTTGTATGCCAAAAGCTCCCAAAGTTTTAGGTTAACCTACCAATCATAATATTTGTTGGCCTAAGGCTGGTATTACACTATCACATTTTTCTTTGATCAAAGAAATATATTACATATATTTCTTTGATCAAATATATGATAAAATATTTA
>CABFOW010005117.1:0-34450 GCA_902141385.1 Timema californicum
GCTAGCTTCCCTCCAGCCTCTGCAGCAGCCATTGGCTTCTCGGAGGTTCGCTTGTTTACATCGTACGTGTTTCTTGCACTGGGAAGTTATCATCCTGTACCCGCTTCTGCATTTTGTATTTTTACGTTTCACGAAGAATTAAAAAAAAGACCAACGACAGTTTCATAAAACTCTTTGTATTTTTTGCACAACCTGTTTTATTGTTTTAGTGCTAATATATATAATGGCGTATTAAATTAAATAAATCGGGAGAATGCTTTGCTAATTATTAGGAGGGATATCCGTATATACTTTTTAAACAAGGGACTTATTGTGTGGACATGACCCACGTTGTTAATAATAATCGAGTTAAGGATTTAGTCAAAACCATATAATATAGACAGTGAATATCATAATGGCCATATATATATATATATATATATGGCCATTATGATATTCACTGTCTAAACCTATTTCATACGTCACTATTTTATACATTTATTAATACAATAGATAATAATAATAATATTTAGCATCGCGTCTTACTACCCGTTCGGGTTATACGCTTTAAGTACTAATTAAGTTAATATATTAGGAATTGGAAAGGTTGAGTTAGAGGAAATGAACCCGCATTTGCGTGGAGGGAGAGTGGAAAACCATTTAGGAAAAACCACCCCCAGTTCACCCAACCGAGATTCGATCCTCGGTCTCCCTGTCCTCAGCAGTCGAGCTCAACACGACAAGCGCGTTAGCCAACTACGCCACCGAGGCAGGTATTATAATAGATAAAAATTAAGTTCAAATAGAGTTAACATTACTTTAGTCTAGTAACTTTAAACGAAAATCGGGCGTCACTTCAGATAAATTTAAAGTGGGTGGGTTCAATATTGGGTTCCACTTTCATTTTGCCTTTCGGAACAAGTTGTCAAAAGTCCCCATAATTTGATTGTACGCATACAATTTTACCGCGCGTGAACGGTGCTGAAAATGGTATTTTAAAAAAAAATGTTTTTCGCTAATATATTCATTCCTATTAACTTTATGACCATGAGATATACTAACAAGGAGATAATATCGGAAATGTATATAAAAAACAGGTGGTATAGTGTTTTGTGAAGTAATGATCTATTTTTTGTTTGTAGAATTAAGATTATATGTTTGTTGGTGTAGAGCTGTATGTAGAAGATATGGCAATGTTTTTAGAAATATTGTAACTATCTCGCATCAGTTGTGCTATCTATATCCAGTTGAAACAACTAACAGTACTTTTTACTTTCCGAAGATAACCGAAGGTTTTAAATTTACATTTTAGGCCAAATGCCTTTTGTGAAGTTAAATTTTAGGCCAAATGAACTTAGTGAAATTAATTTTTAGGCCAAATGATTTTAGGTTTCATTTTCAGGCCAAATGAATTTTGGTTTCATTTTTAAGCCAAATGCCTTTAGGCCAAATGACTTTAGGCCTACTGCCGCGTCCCCGGCTCATGCCACACAAACGTACATGAAAAATTGTTTCAAAATCCACGCTTTATTTGACTAGAAACTAGTATTTATTATTAAAAGTGGCTCCTTCAATAATACACTTAAAATGCTTACTTACCTGTGAAAAGAAATTGACTCTGGGGAGTTAGTTTTTGCATCTCCGTGTTTGTTAGTACAAATTACAGCACAGCAAGTCAACACCGTTGTTTTTTCATGAACACAAAATAGATTTTAGCACATCATTTACTCGTACTAACTGAATGATAACAAAACAGTGCGCGTTCATCCCACCCAGTACTTCAGTTCATAGAGTGCAGCACGTTTCAATTGCACTAGTACGGAATCTCTCTATCGATGGTTTTAGCTCAAGAACCGCACTGGTGAGGCCGTGGTATGCCTGCAGCGGGAATCTCTGGGCTTGAACACCGGCAAGGTGTAATTAGGGTGTTGATTATTAAATGTTCCCCTATTCCCCTTCCATGCAATTGCGGGTACGTTTACAATACATTAAACCCTCCTCTGCTGAAACCCGATAAGTATAATAAAGTTAGGTTAGCCGACAGGATTGGTATTTGTCGATTTACGGTAGTTTTAGCCTTTTTCTGAGATATGAAAAATTTCTAAAAACAGTTATATATTCATACGTCTTGAAAATTGTTTTTTTCAGTTTGACAAGACAGGCCAATAATCATCACACGCTAAAATGACCTAGGCCCGCTTTGGTGGCCGCATGGTCTAAGGCGCTGCTCTCACAATAGACTTGAGTGCCGATGATGGAGAGATCATGGTTCGATCCCAGTAGCGTATACAGAGGGTGGTTTTCTCTAGATAGTTTCCCAAGCTCTCTCCCTACACAAATACAGGTGCACTTCCTCTAAATTCACCCTCCATCATCCCTAACCCATTAGATTAATTAGTACATAACGTATAGCCCGAATGGATAGTAAGACGCGATACTAACACAAAGAGAAATTATATTATAACATCGATTGATACAGGAACTTTGGAGGGGATGGAGAGTGGGGGGTGGGGATGGCTTGGTTTAGCTACCCTTTAAATATTATCAGAAATTAAACAAAAAACAAAATTCTTCATCAAAGTAGAATATTAAATAGATATTTAAAAATGCATACATTGATTTGAAAACTTTAGTTGGGAAGGGCTTGCTTAAATTATAAAATGCGATAAAATGTATTCGCTTTGCACATGTTCGCTCCCAGTAACCCTTAATTGATCGCTTTCAAGAGTTGGTGTGATTTCGCTTCTGTGATTTGTGAAGGAAAATAAATGTCATGACCGCCCCTAGGGGTGTGTGAACAGTGCGGTAGCATAGGGCCCTGTGATTTGGAGGGCCCCGCGCTTGCCTACACGACAAAGGGAAAAATACAAGTTGAGGTGGGAAATTTTTGGTTGCACGTTCGCTGTATAGGCTCCCTGTAATTTGACAAAATGCTGTCAGAGTGTTTAGTTGATTGAACGAGTGAAGTGAGTTCCCTGTTTTAACTTCACCGGTCTGCATTTGTCTGTCTGTCTTTGGTGGATATCTCTCACGATAACTTTTGAACGCATTAACTGATTTAATTCAAAATTGGTAAAATTGTTCTTTGAACCATTAAACAGATCAAGCTTATTGGATAAGAAAATTGAAAGAAGGATTGGAGAGAAATTAACCCTTGTATGTATTTTATTATTAGCACCGCGTCTTACTACCCGTTCGGGTTATACGCACTTACGCTAATGTGTAATGGTAGGGTGATTGTGAGATGAAATGGAGGACCTACAGTTTAACGTGGAATCCGAACCACGGTGGAGGCCTGGCATTCCCCACATTCACAAGATATCTTGTCAGAGGTGAAGGAAGGGTTTGGTACTCATATTAATCTGTGCCGGGACCGAGGATTGAACCCCGGCCGCCAGCTCAGAAGTCTGACCTCTTACCCCTAGACCGACAGGTCACCTTATATGTATAAAACACGGCTTCTAGCATTAATTATTACATGTAATTATTTTTCAGGACATTTCCTAATACCCTGTACGGCTGAAAATTGGTGTAAAGGTGTAAACTACTGTCATTACTTTAAACAAAAAATGAAGTTTCTAACTAGTATTTTATGGGAGGGAGAATTAGGCAGGTAACTGGGAGCCCCACAAATCAAGTTTGCTCAGGGCCCCGCGTCCGCTTAGGGCAGTTCTGATAATTTGATTAATGTTTATAATACATCCAAATCGATTAACTGCATTTTTAAAGTATTTTCATCCCTGATAATACCGCGTCTTACTACCCGTACGGGTTGTTATACGTTTATGTACTAATTACACTAATGGTTTTAGGGATTAAGGAGATTATATTAATAGAAAGTGTACCCACATTTGCGTGGAGTGAGAGTGGGAAACAATTTTGTAAAAGCCTCTCTAATTACACCCTACCTAGTTTCGAACCTCAATCTACCCGTCATCGGCAGTCTAGAGTCTACTGGGAGATCAGCTATTTACACCCCGCGGCCACCGAAGCGGGTTTCATCCCTATAACTTTACACCCTTCACGTCATGTGTTCTTTGTTTCTTTGAAAGTTTAGGAAAGTCCGACCGAACAATGAAATGCTTGTGTGACGGACTCAAAATGTCTAGAAAAAAGAAAAAAAATAAGGTTATATTTAGGGGTGTGTGAAGGGATGCAGGGAAACCTTTTACCATGTAAACAGTCTTGAACAGATACTAAGACACACCCGATAGAAAAAAATCATGTATGAAAAGGACGAATCAAAAACCAATTACCATATTTTGACAACACCTCCAAAAACACTCAGACTAGGTGTTTTTAAAAGAGTTATTTATATGAATAGATCGTATTGAATCCTCATCACCATTTTAAAAATACCTAAATATAGCTTTTAGAGGCATTCAATGAACAAAAAGTTGTTTGTGGGAGGTCACATCGAGATTCAAATACCGTAACGTAAAAATACCCTTCAAACAGTTTCAAGAGACTTTTGAGTGTGTTTGATTGTGGCGCGGGAGACCAGTGATCATAACCTCAACTTACTGCATTAAGGATGGTATTTCCCTATAAATGTTTTTTTATCATCACTCAATGAAAATACTGGTGCAGTTCTTGTTACTTATCCTCACTGTCCTTCCCCTCCTTACATAAACCGGTTTGTTGAGTGTCCCACTTTAGTGAACCAGTGCTTTCTAGAAGATAGAGACGAATGATAGGAAGAGATTCTATACTGTCGCCAGCAGCAATAAGTGAAGGCGAGGGAGGGAGAGGGGGGGGGGATATCCTTCATGCAACGCTTTGCTGAACAATCTGCTCGTTTTACTGTTTAGTTCTGCGGAGAGCAGGCAGTGGGTCGGCTGTTCTCTGTTTGGCACATGTTTTGTGAATATTAAACGCGACCATATCTTATATACGTGACGTTTCTATTTGCATACGTAAATAAAATACATCATTGATGAAATTTGTTCTATACCTTAGATAATTGACTCTGAAACATAAAAAAAAAATCTATTTGCTGTGATAACAGGTAAGATTTTTTATTGTCCAAGTCATGGTTTATAAATTGTGAAGAAGCTAGAAAGTGAATGTAAAGAGAAAAGCTTTTCATTTTCACTGTTTGAAAGAAAGTATAGGACACTGGCTGTACTTTATTCGCTTAGAGAAGGAACAAATAAATAATGGGCAAGCTGGGAAATGTTTGGTTGAAATTATTATTTAAAAGTTTCTTTAAAAAATACAAAATTCACTCTCGTGTGTTGATACGTAGAGCCATGTGTTTTTCAGCGACACATTTGACAGATGGTGTCAATTGACGATCGCTATCATCCTATATTATTTTAGTTATTATACCTTTTAAAAGTGTGTACATATAGTGATTAGACTATTAGTGAACGTTATATAAAGTAGCAATATTGCCAAAATTACCTCGTATTTAGTTTAAGACATTAGAATGAAGTGAGTTTTTACTAAACAGGGATTATTAACTTCAACCAATTTAAATAAGGTAAAAACATGTTAATGATCAATTATAATGTCACTTCTAAGCTTTAAAACCGCTTCTAGACACTTTCAGCGTATAATCTGAACGGGTAGTAAGACGCGGTGCTAAATATTATTATTAGACACTTTCGATTATTTTCATGGCCTTGGTGCGAAAATCACAATAGGAACCGAATAAAGTTATAAATGAGTTTTTTTGGTTGTGGGGTGGAGGGAGGTTATTAACTTATTATTAGTATTAGCACCGCGTCTTACTACCCGTTCGGGCTATACGGACTTATTAACTTATTGAAAACTTCTCGGCTAGATATAACCCATAAATAATAAAAAAAAACTCCAAAAACATTAATTGCATGCGTAATAAATAATCACAAAAAAAATTCGTCCATGAGTTCTCATAAAAGCCAACATACCGGTAACTACAGTAGCCCCACGGCTTCTTTGGTGCGGACTGACATCTCACAGCTGACTTCTTACAGTCGACATTTAGGTATATACCTAAATGTTGACTGTCAGAAGTGACAGCTGCTAAACACATGTTTTTTGCAGATCATATGGTTTGGCGTAGGGATCCATAATTTTGTCTAGTAACTTTTCAAAGCCGTCAGCTGCCAGTCAGCACCAAAGAAGGCATGGGTCTACTGTAGCTATACAAGTAGAACTGTATTAGTTGTGTTATAAACATTCACTTGCCTTCCTCAATATAGTGTTTAGAGAAACTTGAATAAAAATCATCTTATAAATTGAATTATTTTAAGCTTTCATGTTAAATTTTATGACGTGAACTAAAAACATAGGCCTAGATGATCTTTACGCAAAAATACGGGCAAGGGAACGAGCGCAAGAATTAGTTTTATGTGTGAGTGGGCTCAACATTCAAAATTGTATTCAATTTTTCCAGCCCTATTAGCCTATGCAGTATTATATCAGTCGCATGTATAACTATGTACATTATTAAAGTAGGTATAGGTCCATATAATAAAAATAATAAACAAAAAAACACGTACAGCTAACTCCCAATTATCCGCACGCGGGTTAACATGTTTCCGGCTTATTCGTGTGTCAATAGTTTATTTTATTTTTATTTTTTTAATTTCTCAGCTATGTGTGAACTAGCCGACCGAGCAAATTGCGGGGTTCCATTGGGTCACTGTTGACCTTGTAGTCTGACAAACATCACGGCCTGGTTTTCTAAATAAACCTGTTTGTGAGTTGATGGGAGATTAGGGGTCGAATTTATAGTCTAGTCTCGGATGTCAACCGATCTCCCAGTATTCGAATAACAAGCAGTTCAGGTCGAATGGGGATCGACTGATCGCAGAATCTCGATTGTACAGGATTATTCAAAATTATCTTTACAAACTTTAATGGAAGATAGGGAACACTAAAACTTTTTTATTAAATGATAATAATAATAATAATAATAAGCATCACGTCTTACTACCCGTTCGGGCTATACGCTTTAAGTACTAATTACTCTAATGGATTAGGAACTGGGAAGGTTGAATTAGAGGAAGTGAAACCGCATTTGCGTGGAGGGAGAGTGGAAAACCATTTAGGAAAAACCACCACCAGTTCACCCGACCGAGACTCGAACCTCGATCTCCCCGTCCTCAGCAGTCGAGCTCAACACGGCAAGCGCGTTAGCCAACTACGCCACCGAGGTGGGTTTTTATTAAATGAATGTCCGCATACGTCCCCCTTTGGTTATAGAGGGCATTGTCGTGCGGTACGTCAAATGGCTACTTTTTGTAACGTGGGAACTGATGCAAATAAATATGTTGTTTACACTTTATGTCTTTAACTTATGTAGCAACAGCACCCTTTAGTACCTAATAGTGACGTCTGTAAACATTCATTCGTCATCAAAAAAATGTGTTTTAGTGTACCCCATCTCCCATCAAATTTTGTACAGAAAGTTTGGAATCACTCTGTGTATACGGCACTAAATGTACTATTTACATTGTATTACCCGTGTTTTTAGAATCCACGCTAATTTCCATTTTCATTTACCTGTATAATCTAGAGTAACTTGTACAAACATACCGTAATAAGTTATCATAAAAATACTATTTTATTTTATTGAAGCTTAATTTACCGACAACGTGGACGATTAGCTACATCGTCAAATTCATAACCTGGAATGATTGAAATCATTACCGTAGTTAAACATTTCAACAGGGATCTGTGTGAGCTACAAACCCTAAACCCCCTTCACTCAACTTCATAGGCACGCTTCTGATTACGTAGGCGTAAAGGCCTTGATATACTTGCTGGAGGCGTTTGAAAACTTCTCTTCCACATCCTCTGTTTTTTTATATCTCTATTTATGGGTATAAGCTTACAGGCAGCGACGCGAAGTGGGGCAATGCGTAGAAAACATCATAGGTATGTATAGATTAGGCGAGCTGAGCCTGTAATGCGACATGTTAAGTAACGCTCGCTGTTCGTAGCGAGCACGCCACGAGCATCCTCTGAACTATCGGTGAGCCAAGCACGCCACGAGCAAATTGCGTAGTGATCTCAGTTCACTTTATTACAAGGGCGGATCCAGGGCCGGTTTTTGAGGGGGTAGATTGGTTTTCATAAGGTTCCTTCAAGTGTAAATTTAATAATTTTAATTAATCAAAATTTAATTCAATGTATAATAATGTAAATATTAATAACATTGCTAGTATATAAAAATAATTTTAATTAAACATTATAATAATGGAAAGAGTACTTTTGAGAAAAACACCATTTTGAATAGTAAATTTGCAATTTTAATACAAAAGACATAAAGAAAAAAGTCACTGTCACAATAAAAGTAATAACTATTTAGGTGACCTGGTGGTCTAGGGGTAAGGTGTCAGACTTCTGTGCTGGCGGCCGGGGTTCAATCCTCGGTCCCGGCACAGATTTATCTGATTACCAAATCCTTCCTTCACCTCTGACAAGACATCTTATGAATGTGTGGAATGCCAGGCCTCCACCGTGGTTCGGATTCCACGTTAAACTGTAGGTCCTCCATTTCATGTCACAATCGCCCTACCATTACACATTAGCGTAAGTGCGTATAACCCTAACGAGTAGTAAGACGTGGTGCTAATAATAATAATAATAATAATAACTATTTACATAAACAGAAATGTTTTATTAGATATTAATAAATAATATGTATATTAATATAAATTATTGGTTACTATACCAAGCTTTTAGTTCCAAGCCACTTGCTTACATGCACATTGAAAGAGTTGTTTAATAGGTCACTTAGGAGATATGGTGAGGGAGATGTTGGTCATTCTTTACAACATTAAGGCATTGGTTTCAATATGCTAAGCTCCCCTCGCCCCCCCACCCCTCCCCCCTTACACCCCTGATCAACCTTTAGTTCAGTATTTCCGATGGTGTATTACAGATAGGACATAACTGATAACGATGAAACTTTAATTCTGTGTAGTGGTGCTGTGCTAGTTATGTACAATCTACTTAAAAAATCAACGAAAGCCTCGATGATGGTTGTGCATTACTACATACAGAACGGGCTGGTTCGGAACTACTGGAGGATTTAAAGTTTCAGCATATTAGCACAAACACTTTACCAGGATGTCTCCCACAAACTCTGAGAATTTGCTGAAATAAAATAGGACCGAAAATATGCAAAAAGCAAACGCGTTTTCAACGCCCAATCTCAGTTGACGACAGTTTAGTAATCACACATAACTATTATAATACTTCATTACTTTTGTGAAGAATTATTTAATAATATTATACCAATGGGGTTGCAGTATTTAAAATTTTAATTTGAATCTTAAGTTATAAGTTTGTAATACATAATATATATTATAAATACTGGTAGTTACTATATTATTTATTGCTATTATTACAAGTTAGCTGTGACTCTACGGTCCCTAACCACGGAAGATTTAAGATTCGTTTATCACTGTCGTGTTGAAACTCGAACGCTTTATAGGCAAACCATTGACTGCAGTAAACTTTTGGTGTGCTTGCGACTAGTCAAAACAGCTGCCAATTGCCCACAAATGCTTCAAATATATATTTATCCCCATCTTTATTAATACGGTTCTGACTTATTTCAAAACCTATCATTAGAATTGTTTTAATAGTTTTGTAGGCTACCAATTATCTGTTAATAAATTATATATTTATTAATTATTTTAATTTAAAAGTTACTCCCAAAACCCGCGCCACTGTATTAACTTGTTTTGAAAATAATTAATCAAATATGTATTAGAAGATATCTACCTAATTCCATATCGCTATCTTTCTAAATATTACGTGTAGTATTTGTATCAAATTTGAACCTTTGATCTTAATCAATACTGTAGTTATTAATTAATAAATGTGAACCCCTAAAACCCCCATCCTGTACCGATCAATAAACATATTTTGAAAATAAGTAAGCCGATTATAATTAAATTTAGTTTTTCCGGTTCCTTTAGAATTATTTTCTTTCGATCTCTCTCTCTTTAATGAGACGCCAGCAAACTAATTTTTTTTTCCCCAGAGATATTTTGTTTTCCCTACTAAGGTGGCGATTTTATTTCACGCAACTTCCTTCATATTCTTTTAAAAATAATTTATCCATAAGATCCCGTAAAACAATATTATTTATGTAAAACTCTATCGACTGTAAAACAGATTCCTTCGGCCAGTTCTCCATACTTACGAGCGCGCGTGCTAGTTAACGAACTGTTCCAGACGACTTCCTGACTAGAATGACACATCTCTTTGTGTTCTTTGCACAAACCGACAGCCTGCGGATCGGCACGAACCGCTCCCGAGCCGATTGTAACGCGCTTGCGAGGCGAGACATTACAGCAGTGGTTCATAACCTGTGGAGCGTGAAGTACTTCCGGTGGGGGAGTGGGAGGCGAACAATTCATAACTAGCGTTAAAAATCATATAAAAGTTGATTTTTTTAAATTTAAATCGCTTTTCCAGATTCATTAAAATAATTAGCTGTTTTGTGATTGGCAACATTGCCTACCAGCTGTAATACATTCTCTGACCAGCCAAAAGCGTGTATTCACGTGTATTAAGCTCGCGAGCCTCCGATTCGCCCACCAATTCACCTTTCTACCTCCCATTCCCAAGCCAAAGGTTTCCATACCTTTTAGACCAAAATAACCCTTGCACCAGGAGACACACTTGCTGGAGCCCTCATAACATTATTTATACTAATATTATGAACATTCAGTAACAACATTTAATGTTTACAAGTAGAAAACTACACAACAAACAAAGACTCTCTCTCATGTTCTGACTGCAACTTTGGCAATTGTCATTTATTCATACTTGATAAGTTAGCAATATTAATTACTCATGCTATTTTATAGTGTGAAAAACAAATAATTAAACTATAAAATTGCCTCATGGAGTTTGAAATAACCATGGCATAGCACAAGGGTTCCATGGAGCACAGTTTGAAAAACGCTGCCCTAAGCTACCATTGCGGTCACACGCAACACTATCGAATCTTCAACTCTCACTCTCATAAAAACTAAACAGTCTTGTAGACTATTAGTGGAAAGCTATTTGTGGTGTGCTCTGTCAAACATTAAACTCAAGATTTAAGAACTAATGAAAACAAAACAGATGGAACCATAACGATAAACTTTAGTCGTTTTATTCTACCAATATCCAGCCATTGTTACAATGATTTTGGTATGAAATAAGGAAGTGACTGGAAAGCATTTTTTTTAAAATAAATCTCCCAAAAATAGGGGTGAGGGTTCGTAGGAGTTTGATGATCTACCCAGGAGCGTCAGCTGAAAAAGGTTGGGAACCATTGAATTACAGGCTTGGTTCACTTAATCTATACGCTCATTTGCATAGCTTATGAATTACTTGAGAGTAATAACATACAGGCATCGCCTTGAGGCTAAGAGAAGCGAGGTGGGCCGTAGCGATACACTTTAGAACAAAGTAGTTTGTTTTAAAAATCGATCTGGCACGATTAGATGGACGTATTTGCAAGGCCACAGATTTTCATCAGTTTGTTGATTGGATTTCCAAAACATCCAGGACTTTACTGAAAATATAATCAAAGGTGGTGCTTGACATCCCTTTTTACTGTACAAATCGTGATTTAAGGTGCGATCGCATAGCTACTAATACACGGTAAAAATGACTGATTTGCGACCGAAATTCTATATGAAACAATAATTATGTATTTTTTATTATTACTGTATGGACACTTTTCTAGATTGATATTTAATTATATAATTAATTTTTTATGCATATATTTTTAAAATTAACTAAAAAAACGCATTTTTGAAAATGGTTGGGTTAAAAAAATACCATCTTAAAGTGTTTTTTTTGTGTAATTTACAAATATAATATTTTTAAACACGTAAACCTATTCCCTCGGCTATAAATCGGTCATTAGTTACATACATTTAGGTTTATTACAAGATAGGGGGGTGGAACCCCCCCCCCACACCTACTCGAGCCAAGAGAGAGGTGAAGTTTCTCTGTAGAACTCTAGACTCAGTTGGCAGTAATCTTATTGTTCCTTTGACAGGACAACACTAATGGCCTTGAAACTTGTCCAGAGGACCAGTTAGACTTAAAAAAATCTTTGCAAGTATAAAGTGAACCTACATCAAAATTATTACATAAAATATATCATTTAAATTATTTTTCCAATGGGGATTATTTTATGAAAACAAGGATTATATCCACACATGATTTACAAACTAGCTTTTAGCTATGACATACATAAGTTTATTAAAGTTAAATTAACGACTCTACCTGGTATCGAAACCGGGACCCTTAGCATAGTAAGCACAAGTGCTACCAACATAGCTAAAGTGTCGGTTAAAATATAAAGAGAAATGTATTACTTTAAATATGATAAACCACTTTAAATAACTGTTAAAAAAATAATATAACGATAAAATCATAACTGTGGTAAAATAATATTCAATACCAAAATTGGATTAAATTGGAATGTTGCGCAAGTTGACGCACCTTATGATGACTCTCGACATACAAGTATTAAATTGTTTACATTTATTTGGTATTGAAGTTTGAATATTTTTCTTAAAAAAACACAATTAATTTTATGCTTCAATAGTAATTCACTTTTTGATGTCAGCGTAGCCTTTTGAATTGTTCGGAAACTATATGCTATTCGTCAAGTAGACCAGGGTTGGACTGGGCCTCCAAAAGGGCGTGAAACTTGTATTTTTAGAGGGCGTAAAATATTTTGAAGGGCCCCTTTTTTTACCTATTTACTGTAAAATAACTATACAAGCGCTGGTAGAATTCAATAAGATTCATTGATAATAAAAATATTGGTAGTTACTGCAAGTACTTTCATTTTTTTCCCCCATGTATCTCAAAGAATTGTTTAATATTGTGAATTACATAGGTTATGTTCAATAAATACAGTATAAATTCATGAACTAGGTGAATTTTATTTCACAAATGTGAAAAAACCTCTAGCATTTAAGGAACAAATTGTACAAGATATTATGCTATATCCATCCTTAGCAAAGATCCTCAGACTATTTGGATACACCCTGTCTCAACAACATTAGTCCTGAGCAAACTGGGTTTGTCTCGGAAAAAAGGAACTGTTGATATCACACCCCCAATTATCTCAACTAAACCTGACTTGAATCAACACTGAATACAAGTCCCTTCAAAGCAACCCATTACAAAATAAATGTTCAATTTCACGCCAAAGCCAAGCTTTTAAAAATTTTAAATTTTTAAAATTATTAAATGAATTAAACTTTACATATTAAAATACTGAGATCGTAACACAACCCCTCCCCCTCCCTGGAATAAGTTTTGATAACAACGTTCTTTCTTTCACCCTTTTAGATTTCTCTAATGAACTTACTGTGACTAGTAATATTAAATGAACACTACACGTATTATTATGATATGAATGGGGTATATTTAGCCTCTTTTCATTAATATGATTTTGATTATCTTCACATCACCCAACAAAAATACTGTTTACTTGTCGTATGGACAAAAAAAAATGTATGGTAGTAGAAAGTTTAGAAAAAGATGATGATTTTTGGAAAATTTATATGGAATCAAAATTAAATATATTTTATTAAAATTGCATATTTCCAGAGCCAATAGACCCTAAGCACACTAGAGCAATGAAAATAAGAAATCCAGAATATATTTTGAATGCACAAAATACTAAAACAATGTAGCCAAATATTTCGGAAAATGTCGCTAAAATACAATTATTGATTAAAAATGTATTATATTGTAATATATTGAAAAAGTGTGTTTTATTTTAATGGCTACTAGATATTTATATGTTCATGCATTAAAAGTCACAACACCAAATTGTTCATAGTAGAAGTTGGTTGTTTTATTCATGTTCTTCATCTTGTTAGAACTAATTGCAGAGGCAGCGGCACATCAAACAAGAGTTAGTAAGTTCTGACTCAATGTGGGACTTTCACAAATAGGTCTATTTTTTGTCACAGAAATTAATCTATTTATTTGGAAGAACTAGACTCTAATGTATTCCACAACACGATGTAGTCCATGAGCCAAACTCGTAATATGGATATAAGGATAGAACAACTTCAAAACACTTGCTATTTTCATTATATACGCCGTGGCATCCAAATATAGCACCAGGGCCTTCTCTACGTGAGCTCACCAAGGTCACACACTTTCAATTCATCATTCACGAATCTTACAACATGATACATATGTTCTATCACTTTTCAGTAAATCCAATATGGTTTGGAAATATCCTTAGGATCTGACTTATCTACCACAAGGTTCACAACAGTATTGCCCTAAACAACCGTGATTTCATCCACAGCGACCCATATGAGGGCATCTCCCATGTACGTAGTTTATTATCCTTTCCATTATTTCTTCATAATATATACGCAGATACTTCTTTATGGGTATTGATTGATCAGGAATTTGTCCCTTTCATTATTGTCACAAGAAGGATGGAGATTCAGGCAGCTGGAATTTAAAATATGGGATGTTCGCAACGACCATTGCACTACACAGGTCCTTACATAATTAGTTTATTTAACTGGAAGGAAGGCACCTCCATCTTTTTTTTTTTAAAGAATTCTTCGAATAGCTCAGATTTTTTCTACGTACGAAGTTTGCGCCGCACATGTTGCTCCAATTTTGATTGTAATGGAACGTCCTATATTTTTGTTGCACATTATAACTTTAATGTCGGTTTTGAAGGAGTCGTTGATCCCAGCCCATTATTTTGATTTTGTATTCAGCAAGACTCACCTGCAGGGCTATTATGACCATTTGACGCAAAGTTAGTTGCTACCGCTAGTTAGCTTCACTTTAGAGGAAAAGATAGCGTTTGGGTTATTATGACCACCACACTTTGTATCGTCCGCTAGTTTTAGCTTCGACTTTGCTTCTAGCGTCAACGCACAGAATAAAATCAGTTTGCGTCAACAGTTGGCAACACTTTTCCAAAGAATATTACCTTTTAAGAAGTTAGAGGCTAGAAATAAGTTACATTTATTTCAAGAATGCTGGTATTCATGACTGGACATTATTCATTTATTTCAATTTTCCCAAACAGCTGATCACAAGTCACATTATTTTCAGGAAAGATTTAACCTAGCTTAATTTAATAAATCTCTCGCATAATTTTGTTTGCTTACGATTTGAAATTGAAAAAATACTAAGCTTACATTATTCAATACACATAACTTATTGTAGTCAAAAAATCATGTGAACTATGCATTAAAATAGTGATGTCACACGGGGAAATGAATAAATTAATATGAAAAGTTGGCTAATAAAGAAACAATGTTTTTTGTAAGATGTATGCTTTACAACCCAATGCTTTATTCTTCATGTATTCATGTTGATACTGGAACACGTGTGTTTTATTCCATTAATTTAAAATAATTTCAACAGTTTATAATGTACACTTCTCCTTATATTTAGGCCTATTTTAATTAAAGTAACTTTAATTTACAACAAAACAAATATACGCCTTATAAAACTTTGTTTCAAAAACAACATTTATCACACAGTAGATTAATATTTTGTATTTTGGCTTTCTTAGTAGGCCTATTGTAAAACCGTTCTCGATTTTGTCAAGCCAAAAATTGAACGTTCAAAGATATAGGCCTACAGTAAGGTGTTTTAAATTTTAGGTTGTTTGATTGAGTTGAGATTAGATAAAGATAACTTCCTATCTATACAGTACTCCACTTGAACATATATAGGCCGACTTTGTGCTAATTTTATTAATTTACAGTGTTGAAAAGGTTCTCATGTTTGAGATTGAATCAAATATGCGGTGTTAAGATCTTAGAAAATAAAACTAATTATTTAAAGTTGATGAAAGCATTCAAAATCTCCCAAAAATTGTTTTCACACTGAATATTTTCGACAACTTAATGTCAGTCGTCCTACTAAGTTAACAAAAAAAGTAAACGAAAGGGTGGTTTGGATGGCTAAAAAAAGTAAAATGCATCTTTTAATTAAAAGGAATTATTGAGACTTTAGTTAAGTGATTAAGAATATAAGGATATTATATTTCTTTATAATGAGTTGTTTGAAATTTATTCACTTCAGTATAACTAGGCCTAACAACTAATTATTGATTTCAGATAAATTTAGTAAACCTTTTATGATTAAAAAACCTAGGCCTAAGCCATACCACATGTAAACATTAAGCTAGGGCCTATTTTGGTTTTTCCAGTCTTGGTTGCATTATTTCATAGGCCTACAACTCACATTAATGTGGATAGTAGCTACTACTATATGTACGATTCAATTTAAATAGGATTACATTATTAAAGTTTTGTTGAGGCTTCTTGAACAAATTAGTCCTGCATTTTTATTACCTTGTCAACAGAATGATAAGTGTGTTGATGGTGACTAATAATGCAATTTGATAGTGTTATGTTTCAAAGAAAATATTATTTTAGCATTCAGTATAAGCGTACTATCCCTACATTATGATATAGGCCTATTTAAAGTTAGATTTATGTGAAAAACACACAACAACGTTTTGGGATTATTATATTGGGCTAATGCGATGGCAAGTTTAAATAATGTAACACAAAACACCTAATAAATTACAAAAACTAGCAAACATAACCTCATAACGCAAACCAAAGGACAAGTAAAATGTCTGCGCAACTTAGCGTCACGCAACTAGGAAAATATTTGCGCTCGCAAGGACTTTGCTTTCGCAAAGTGGTCGGCCATAATAACTTTTGACGCAAAGTCTAGCGTCTCTCTGATAACGGTCGCAAATTCGTTTTGCGTCGTGGTCATAATAACCCTGCTGGTGTCATTGTGAACAAAATAAAATATCTTATGGTAGCTTATTGTTAGACTTTCACGTTCAACCGGTAATGTGAAACTAAAATCACTTGGAGATATTGTGACGCCCACCACTAGGAAGGGTGCATGTGAAAGAACAACCATGGGTTCACAAGAGAAGATAATATTTTATTACAATTTGGTAAAATAACAAAGGTAGAGCTGGTACAAAGAATTATTGAAAACAGGCATCAAGAGCCTATGATCTATGTGGCAAAACATAAGCTCAGTCGTTACAAAAATTTATAATATTTGCATCCCTCTCAGGGGAAATAGTTGGGCTGAAAGCCGTGAGATTTAAATTCAAACAGCCCGCCAAAAAGGCGAGAATTATTTAAATAGCCCGCCACAAAGGCGCGAATTATTCAAATAGCCACTATGGCTGATGTTTAGTTAACAATATATAAAGACGCAAAATACGTCTGACACTATGTGACCAAAATAGACAGCCTACAAATACTGGAAAAACATAGAATAATAGAGGTTAAATGGCTAGAATTAGTTACGCAACCTGCCGTAACACTCATACATCTTATCATAAAAAAAAACCTACCAGAAATAATGGGATACGAAATAATCTTCGTATCTAGTACGAAAATATATAATTTCTAATACCCCTAGAAAATGTCAAGGCAACCGCATACTAACCTAACGTTTAAGATAAGGGCGCGCCGCTAGTACCCAAGCAGTACTTAAGTTAACCAGGATTTCTCCCTGCAGACTAACATAATAAATTAGCGGTTCCACCGCTTTAAAACCAATTTAGAGAACCCACCCAGAGAGTTTTAATAACAACAAAAGGCCCAAAAGGTAATTTTGAATACGTGTTCCCTCCCCATAATTTAAAACGAAAATGAATTTTGAAGAATATTTCCCAATAATTAGTATTACACCGGCGCCCTCACCTTGTCTAAGCCAGTGGTACAATGAGTGTCGCTTCAACCCACATTAGCCATTTTATAGTAAAAACAGTCCCAACGTATTCTCAAAAGAGGGGGGAAGGAGGGTAGATACATATAACAAAAGGAAGGGAGACGACTAGCGCTCTGGAAGTTTGGCGGACATCCGAGCGGTTTCTCGGAGATTATAGAACATCCTCGGGCCGGAACAGGAAATACCCTTGTTCAAGTTGAGTTTTAGTTTCATATTAGCCGGGCATCGATGACGAGCGAGTTGTTGACTAGGGTCTCGCTTCAGTCTAACTTGTTCAAGCTGTGGGAGTGGACGTCTTGATGATGTGTGTGTCAGCGTCCCATCTGACGGAGGGGAGGCACGCCGAACTTAGTGAGTGTTGAAGCTCCATATTACAGGGTGGTTGGTATTAGATGTTGTTGGCTTTTGGAACATCGTTACAATATTACAAGATAAGAATGTAAGTCGTTGGACTAGTGTGTTGGAGGGGAGGGAGGTTCCAGACCAAAATTACTTATCTGTTTGCTAAATTCTTTACAAAATGCATCAAAAGGTTCATTGTGAGGAGAGAGTGCCTGTACTTAGTGGAAAAACGCTTGACTACCCGAGTTGGGTCTTTTCAACGGATAATTGAAAAATTCCTATAAGCTGATTTATGCAAGCCAGAACAAATCAAACAATGATTAAAAACTCAACAAAATTTCAATAATTATTATTAAAAAATATATTAAATAATCACAAAGTAGGTAGCTTTATGTAAAGTCACTTGAAATATATAAACATGTCAAAATATGTAAAAACCATATAAAATGAAACTCAAACAATATTTTATTCTCATTTTATATATTATATTAACCCTAATATCGTGGGCTTGCTGGAAAAATTCACTAAGTCATTTTTTTTTCATGTTTTTAGATTTTGGTACCATCATAAAGGTAAATAATTGCTCTTTATCAGCATCTCACCATCATCACCTTCCACTTCATTATTCACCCTCCTTCCCTTGTCTGAGCAGAAGATTTTTAGCCGCCATCTCACATGGATTAAATATTTTTATTTAAAAAAGGTTTGAAATATAAAGATTACAATAGTGATAATAGAAAGGAATATTGATCCCACTGGTGCAGCACTGATCGCATCAATGACTGTCCCCCCTCAATCTTATCTACACTTTTCTCACGTCAACGCATAATTTACCTTGAGCGGGATCCTTCCTTCCTCCCTGCGTCTTGCTGAGACCATGGTTCTTCACACCCATGTGACCGTGCCTTCCCATCTTGCCTGCCATGAGAGGTATGTCTTCAACCCTAGCCTTATTCCTAAAGGAATACCCTACGTCTCATCATCTAGAAATATGCGTGCACTGGCACAAACTACCACTAGGTGTATATGAGGACGTGCCAGCCATAATAGGGCATCTTCTTTCTCACAGTTCAGGGAACCTTATTGGCTGCTTCTTACTACTATGCTGAGGGTTTCTCTGTCCAATAATATATTTCTTATTTCAAAGGACTTTTTCTTACCAGGTGTAAAGCTACAATAAACTCAAATGAGAGCAGGGTCCAACGCTGTATAATTATTCTTTCAAGAGGCTCACCCTCTGTAAGACAGACAAAATACTTACTCTAAGCCAGCGATTCTTAACCGGGGGTTCGCGGAAAGTATTGGAAGGCCTTTAAAAATAATTTAAAATGTTATTTTCTTATTACTGAAGTCAATTATCTTAAATTTTACATTTTGGGATAAATAATCCGATGATCGTAAGCGTGTAAGTAAAGTAGACTCTCGATTTTCCCGGGTAATGGAGGGGAGGGAAAGTATGGATAATAGAAATCACGGATAGTACAAATAATCCCCATTTGTTTGCCAACACCATTCAATATTTGTTGCCCTTTGTTTCTAATTATTTATGTGAAAGGAGATTTTCCACAATGGTAAATATTAAAACGAATCAGTGAAATTGACTCCGAAACGGCTAATGCATGTTAATAGCATTAAGTAATACATTTGAAACAAGAATAGACCAATTAGTGGAAAGTGTTCAATAACAGAGGTCCCATTAAATGCATTTAGGTAAGTTAGTTTCTTTTTTATTTATTTGTTATTAAAATCAGTAAATAAAACCACTATTTAATAATTATTCTTAATGATTAATATATTAATAAAAACTAAGGGGCCGCGATCATATCTTAGGTAATTTAGGGGGCTGCGAATAATAACAGGTTACGAACGACTGCTCTAATCCATTCATCCGTTTCAAACTACAAGGATTATCTACTAACTGACTAAGTATTGTTAGCCCCACATTTTACTATCCGTTTGGGCTATCCTCATATTTACTAATTACGTTATTGTGTTAAGGATGAGAAAGTGTTCCCGAATTTACTTGAAGGGAGAGTGGAAAACTGCTGAAATCATCATCACCAGTCCTATTTGTTACCAGTATGACTTCAAAATATGTCAATAGCTTGGTTTTACTTTACATTTAGATAGTTAGGAATAAAACAGCTGAAAAAAAATTATAAAGATTTCACCATATTTATTTATATAAAAACTGCAAATCACAAACACACAAGCTGGTGAGATATTTGCTGTTGTTTTGTGGGATCAAAACACGGAATCTCTTCTTGCTGGCTAGTCACACGTTGCCTTGCAACCCAATTCTCATCTATACCACCAGAAACTGAACGGACTCACCGTCTCAATCCGTATTGTTAACGGTGATAGGTTAGTCTAATCTAAAATCAACTTTTTTTTTAAAAAAAATCTGAGATTGAGCACCATATCCCCATTATTTTGTTCCCATACCTCCGGTTAAGAACCCCTCGTCTATGGCCTCACTCTAGCAATAGACGGTTATGTTGGTGGCGGGAATATAGGGCTAAGAACCCGATTAGATGTACTGATGGTGATTTTTCCTAAGAGGTTCTCCACTCACCTTTCAAGTAGATTTGGTTACTATTCCTCTAAATTGAACCTTCCCCATCCCTAACATACTGGTGTAATTATTACGTATGCGGATAGCCCGAAAGGATAGTAAGCTGAGGCGCTAAAAGAAATAATACAGGCATGCAAAATCCGAGTCACTTAATACCCTGTTTTTAGCTGAATCAAAGGGTATTTATTTGTTGTGCTTAAATCAAAAAGGACTATGATATTTCTCTAAGACTTAAGGGTGTGTCACAAAATGGGTGTGAAGATATGAGAAAATTATTGATCTCTATAATACAACTGGATGGACACCTGAGGCTGACATTTTTGAGCTGTCGTCTGCATACCATTGAGTAAGAGAGAAAAAAACTTTCGGGCATCTTTTTCTCTCTTACATCCATACAAGGCAAAGTGGCATTTTGACATCGCTAATTTGTTGATTGAATATATGAGATACATCAATTTGTGATTAGTTAAATTAAATAAATGTGTTGGTAAAAGCCTTGAAGAGCATAACAAAATACGAAACTGGTGAGTTTTTTCTTTGAATAATTTGATGTAGGCTAATATATACGATGATTTTTGAAGAAAACTCGTCTGGAAGGCTTTATCTCGTACCAGAATCATACCCTATAAGAGGGTTTAGGTAGAATAAAAGACCTTCCAGAAGGTAATTTCTACTTCCATTCTAAATGGCTGTTTATCTTACCAAAATACTAATATATGATAGTATTCTGTCACGAAATAAAGCCTTACAGATTGGGATTCTTACTAAAATCAGGGTTTAGTAGATACCCTACTTCCTACAAGCCAATAATCTAAATTATCGTTTGAACGTAAGACTTTTAAACAAATTATGTCATTCAAACAAATGTAAATATAGTTTTTAGCTAACTTGTTTCATTATAGTTATCAAACTTTCAAAATAATATGGTTTCTGAAAGCACAAGATATGAGCCAACTTAAAAAAATGTTTTAATAGAATAATACTTTCTACAAGCCTATAACCTAAGTGATGGTTTGGACGCATGGAAACTACACAAAGTTTGTCATTCAAACAAACGTAATCAAGTTTTAAGATTCCTTTTCATGATATTTATCGAACCTTCAATATAATATGGCTTCTGAGACATATATACAAGCTAATAGCCAACTTTAAATATAAATGTCTTGGCAAACTGTAAACGACATAGATGATTACTACATATTTAAATATATTAAAGATTGTATTCGTATTTGTACAGTATTACCTGTAAAACTGAATTGTATAGCCTTTAATGTAAATGATTCTTCTGGCAAGTGTGGTATAATACGTCACTATTTTCAAACAATAACACTTTTATTCATCAGAGACATGTTTGCGCATAAGAACATTGAAAGAAACCGTTAAATCTCTCTCTCCCCCCCCCCCCCCCCAACACANCCCCCCCCCCCGCAATGAATCGGCCGATAAACTTGAGCGTCACGTTTTGGGCCTTGGCAATGCGTATGTTTATGTCCATTCAGTATAATCTAGAGATCCCTGGAGAAAATAGTCTATTTATATGTATGTTGGTGAAAAGTTAATTATTTTATTACTAAAAGTTAAAATAAAATATATATACAAAAAAATTAACAAAGAACCATTTTAAAATGCTATTTATACCTACAAGTCCTTATATTGACATTTCCTTCTCCATTCAAAGCTTTGTTTGGTACTTTTTTCTTATATAGGCCTATACAGCTTGCGGATCATCTCTCTGCAGCATCCAACAATGTTCTGTCATCATTTGGACGTTCCATCTTTCCTTGAAGTCTTGGTGGAATCTTTCTCCTTGTTCCTCGCTAACGGCTCCAAAATTTTCACGAAAATAGTTCAAATGAGCGTCTGGAATATGCGTCTTCAATCTCATTGAAAAAATTAATGCTATTAATTTTTTCTAACATGTTTTCTTCTATTTGTTTGTAGTTTGATCTTTGTAGTTCCCAAATAACTTATTTACAACTTTCTTAATATCATTTCAAGCTTCTCTTTCAATATTTTTCATTTTGTTTTAAACTCCTTATCTTTTAGGTGTTTTCGATTGTCTGGTCCGACAAAAAATACCTTTTTTAAATTTGGTATCTGAAAGTCCAGGAAACTTCTTACAGAGATACTATCATGTACCACTCATAAAATTTCTACTAATAACTGAAAAAAAACCCAGCTTTTGTGGCCTCATGGTCCAAGGTACGACACACGCAATATACTAAACTGCCGATGACGGGGAGATCGTGGTTCGATCCCGGTCGGCTGTACTAAGGTTTTTTTTTCCTAAATGATTTACCACTCTCTCCACGCGAATAGGTTTCACTTTCTCTAAATTAAACCTTCCTCATACCCAGCCCATAATAGTAACTTATTACATACGCATATAGCCCGAATGGGTAGTAAGACTAGGTGCTTTAAAAATGGATAAAACCTTAAGAAGATCGTGCATGATAACTGCTTTGATCTATTACATAATTATCAGCCAAAATATAAACTAGTGAATGGGGATCATAAAGCAGCGGTCATATTAACTTTATTATGTTCTACCTGGGTAAGCTATTCTAATATTAACTGTCCACACTAACCTTTTCCAAATAATATTAGATCGCCATATTTATGTTGGATTGTCTCAAAGATCCTTTGTGAGTCCTGTGAGCTTCAGCTTTTATATAAAGAACATTCCTAAGGGTCTCAACATTAGTTTCTCACTGTACGCAGGTAACACGTCTCTGGTCACAGAGAGGGCTGGAGTTGGGAGGTAGCTTGACAAACACTTGAGGATCTTTGAAGTGTTGGTGACTACTTGAAGGTCTAGGATGAACGTGGAGAAGAGCACTATCGTACCATGTAAATGAAATATCAAGTACGACAGGCCATCCCTACTTCGGTTGTTTGAAGAGCAGACTAATTAGGTGTACTGATAATTTAATTGGTTTTATACTGCATACTAAGCTAACCTTAATTAAGCTTGCGCAGTTTTGCTACGATAAGGTTACTACAATAGCCCCATGGCTTCTTTGATGTTGACTGGCAGCTCACAACTGACAGCCGACAAGTTACCAGACCAAATTATGTATCCCTACGCAAACCAAATGATCTGCAAAAACATTGTTTAGCAGCTGTCACTTCTGACAGTCATTCTTTAGGTATATAACTAAATGTTGACTGTCAGAAGTCAGATGTTAGCTGTAAGTTAGCACCAAAGAAGCCATGGGGCTACTGTAGTTTCGCCAATCCTGTGATCCAGCTGATTGGGAACTATGGGGTTGACTCGGGAGATCTACAAACGTTACAAAGGCATACTCTGATAAGCGATATATTGATAGACAGTGGACCATAAGAGATTTTAGTCCGCTCTCAAGTAGTGTGTAACAAACAGGTGCTGAAAATTTCCTCTATAAAGGATGAATAGTGATTCGTGGATACGGACAGTACCACATGATTAAGTGGGTTAATTTAAGTAAACAATCCTTTCTTTCCATACCATTAGAGAAAAACGACGTTAAAGTTATAGAGGGGTGATGTGGCAACGCTGGGCCTGAAACTTTCATCAAACGTATATGCCAGTTCACAGCAGATGATCGAATGTTGATCCTCGCCTGATTATGAATGGCTCCAAACGGCGTATGGATTCGGTGTGCAGGTGGCAAAGCATGTTGACATCTTCTGTCATAACAGCCACATGGATTCGTGTCACAATGTCTTCGAGCTACTGTGGTGGTTCGTCAGGTAGGGAGGGGTACACCAGAACTTTGAAGTGACCCCATAAGAAAATTTTAGGACTGTGAAGTATAGTGAACTTTGTGGCCATTTAACCAGCCCCCTACGTCCCATACACTAGTTGAGGCAGACTTCATTAAGTAGTCGCCGCACTTGCACCCCATAAAGTGAAGGGTCACTGTCACACAAGTAATGGTACTTCCTCCCAAAAGTTTAGCTAAAACCCTTCCAAAGAACAGATGGTATTTATGAAAATCTAAACGATCTTCTATCAAATAGGTGTCCACAATCGTATCCCCAACAATGCTGGCCCCAAACATTGTCTTCCAGAGAAGCGATCGGCGTACAGCCGCACCGCAGTTCCGGCTCTACTTCACATGTTCCCATAGCCATTGGCACATCCCAGTATTCTACGTGTGTAAGCCTATAGTTCTTTGCTACTCACACAATACTGTCCTAGCATTTCTGTCTACGTCTAATCACTTATTACTATGATATTTCAGGCACAGTGCTACCACAGAACTTCTCTCTAATTTTAATGACGTTTATCTCAAAAGGCATGGGAAGAATGGATTTTTTGTAAAGAGTTTTCGACTTATATTTACCCACATAATCATGTGTACTATCCGTATCCACTAATTACTAATTAACCTGTATATTAGTTGTACATTACTCCGTTTTCTTTCAGGTATACTTCATTAAATGTGACTGACTGTTAAGATCACACTTGACTCTCAATTGTCAGCACAATAATACATTTGAAATTTTGCTTCCCCTCAGGAGGCATCAAAACAAGCATTCGGAACTCAAACAGGCTGTTGTCATATTACTGGACAGTATTTAAAATATAAGCTGCATATGATAATTAAATATTTTAGGACCATTTGAGTTTAAAAAAATGTGTTCAAACAATTGACTACAAATGCAAACGCCAATTTATCCCTTAGACTATACAATATATAAAATATTTATTTTTCGGTATCATTAATCGTGAACACTCGTACCATGCATACGCACACACGTACCATTCCGGGGTAGGCAAGACGCCATGCGAATACTTAAAGCTTAAAAAACAGCAACGCCATACTTTATCCATCTTCACTGACTTTCTCCACACTTCCATACCCTTGCATACTCTCTTCGCTTCATAAACATTCATACACTAAGTTATATATTTTTATTTTTAAAATGTTAATGTTTCTATTTTCACACATTGGTCTACAACATTTATCTACATCTTACGTTGCTTTCTCCTTCCTTTTGATCCACACCTCACATTCATATATTTGATTCATAGCTTGATCCACACTCAGCCTCTCAACATGCCCAAACCAACGCAAGGCTCTTCTTTCACATTGACTTATCGGATTCGCTTTCAAACCACACTCCTTCAGCACCCATTTATTACTGACTCTGCCCATGTGAGTTTTTCCACATACATTTCTTAGATATTTTATTACAACCGCATTCACCTTGCTCTTGTGTTTCTTCTGACAAACCCACACTTCAAATCCATAAAATAATGTTGGTGTTAACACACTTTTATTTACTTACATCTTTGACTCTTTTGAAATTACTTCATTCTTTGCAATAGTCCACATACGTCCAACTACTCTCTTAAGATGCATTCACCTGTTTCTCGATTTCACAATCCATCCTTTCATTTTTACAGAACATTCTGCCCAGATATACAGAATCATTCTTTTGTTCTAGCCGTTTTCCATTTTTACGAAGCTAACCATCATTTACTGATTCTTCCTTATAAAAATTATCGCTTATGTTTTGGAGATTTTTTATGCTAAAATCCATGCTGCCTGTTCCTCAACTCAAACGATTTAATACATTCTGTAAGTCACTTTCCTTTCCCATCTATTAATATGGCAGCATCTGCATCTAACAGCACTCTCACATTCACATTGTCCAATTGGACACCAACCGTGTCCTCACAAGCTTCCCTCATACACTTATCCATGAAAACATTAAACAAACACGGAGACGTAATACAGCCTGTTCAATGCCAAACCATTCGCTCAAAGCTTCATTCACCCTAACGTATGATTTACTTCTATCAAAGCCGCCATAATTGCATTTACTAACCATACTCTCTCAGAACATTCCATACTATACTCCTATTCACCCAATCGTACGCTTTCTCTAGACTAACCAATACACAGTAAACTTTCTTCCTTGCTGCCGTACAGTTATCAGTCACTTGTTGCAATGCAAATATCTGGTCCATTCAACCTCTACCTGACATGAAACCCCATTGAACACCTCAAATATTGTCCGAAGTTATTTCACGCACCCTCTCAATTAACATTCTCTCAAAAACTTTACTTGGAATACTTAACAAATTAATTGCCCTATAATTCTTACATCCACGCTTCTTGCCTTTGTCCTTGTACAAAGGAAAATTGACAGCATTCTTCCAGTCATTAGGAACGTTATATTCCATTCACGGTAGGAATTACTCTCTGAAAGGTCCTTTTTCCTACCAATATCCTACTATATATTAGATTTATGGTAGGATAAAATACCTTTCAGAAGTCAATTCCTACCGTGAATGGAATATAGAAATCCCATTACACACAACGAACCACTCACACAATCTGGCAAGTATTACTATGACCCCGCACATAATAATTTCACTTTTAATCCTATTTACGCTCACTGATTTTCCATTCTTTATCCCTTTCATAGATTTTAACACCTCAATCTCGTTAATTCTTTCACTCATCATAACACTTTTACATATTTTCTACTGCTTTATTTATATTTTCGCCATAAAATTGTTCAAAATACCCCTTTCATTTTTTCTGCATATGGTTTTGAAATATTGCTTGATCGTATACCAATGAGATATTAGTGACTTGTGTCCACTTAGATCTTCTACCATCCATCCTGATGGGGCTAGAGTCATTCAAACTTTTAAATTCTTTTATTTCTCGATCTTGACCTTTAATCACTTGAACTGAAATATTTCGAAATACTTAATTGTTTTTATTCTTATTAGCATTTGACAACGTTTATCTCTTGATTGGCATATATCTTAAGTGATAATGATATTGCCCTTTAGCATTGAATCTAATTCCAAGATCTGGTAAACTATTACAACCACTTAGTTGACCAAACAATATCACAAGCTGATTTAGTGTATTAAAACCTCTACTGTATTTATCACTTTTATGCTTGGCTACCACTTTTGTTATTATTTTTTCTCTCTCTAAAGTGTATCTATTTAAAGTGTATTATGCATCATATGAGTAGGAACCTCAAATAATATATATGTTTCTTTTTCCCCCAGACTATTGTAATAAGGAAACTGTAACGCGTAGGCCTATCTAATTGGCTGTCATGGTGACAGAGACGCATAGAAATGGTTCCACAAACATTTCGTCTGTTGGATCTAATTTCGTGACGTAAGTACAGCAAATGTATTTTTTTATTTTCATTGAAAATCTAGAGATATTTTTGTAGGGTTAAATCAATTATTTTTCAAAACCAAGTGACGTTTGTTAAAACAACCCATAATTGGACTGAAAGATTAGTTATGCAAAAAATTGATAATTATAGTCATTCGCACATAGAGGTGTCTACTGGGACGCAAAGCACTAAACCTATGTGGAATGCACAAAATTCTTTAACTTATAACCAAGTACTTACAAATCAAAATAGTGCATCATTCAATCCAGTGTTGGCTTATTTTAAAGTTAACACTGCTTTTTTTTTTAACCATTTGCACTTGTATCCATACAATTTAATTATTTGTAATTGTAGAATTTTGTTGAAAAATAAGTTTGATTGTTTTTAAAATGGCTACTTGTAGAAATAATAACTAACGCCAACTGTTATAAATATCGTGTGAAAATTAATCACTTTAATTTGCATCATTTTAACGTGAGCAACCACACGAAGAGAGTTCACTTTCACTAAAGATGAGCTTTTAATCAAAAGTATCAATATACTGTTTTTCAAATTAAAATGTTCTTAAAGTTGATTTATTTGGTATGTATGTATAGTATCTTTATAAAAGTATATGCCAAAAATAATTATTAAATTAGTTTTTTGACATTTACTATTTAACATTTCTTTATAATAGCCCATTCATATGAATAACATTATAGAGCTATGGAAATAACAACTATATTCAATTGTTCTAATTACATTAGTAATTGGTTTTCGGGAAATATTTTTTCCTAAAAATGAGAGCTAGGGAAGTAACTAAAAATATCAATCAATTATTACATCTTTTTGAAAAAAGCACTACTGTTCTTTTTTCATAAACATGTGTATTCTAAGTGGATCATGCCATAATTTGACTGTCCTATTCGGAAGAAATAGTGGCACAGGTCAAATACATTGTCTAAGTTTTAACATACTTTTATTTGATTCGCTCCAGAATATGTATCTGTACACCCATGGTTTTGAGCAATAGCTTTTAAGTCTTATGTGGAGATTAACACAATTATTATTTTATTATTTAGCACCACGTCTTACTACCCATTCGGGTTATACGCTTTAAGTACTAATTACTATAATGGATTAGGAATTGGGAAGGTTGAATCAGAGGAAGTGACCCCGTATTTGCGTGGAGGGAGAGTGGAAAACCATTTAGGAAAAACCACCCCCAGTTCACCCGACCAAGATTCGAGCCTCGATCTCCCCGTCCTCAGCAGTCGAGCTCAACACGACTAGCGCGTTAGCCAACTACGCCACGTAGGCGGGTATTAACAGAATTAAGTGTACAGAATATTTTTTGTGTATTTCCAAAAATTATGTATTTTAAATATTGTTCTGAGTTCACATTTGTTTTAATTACTAGAGATAACATTTTATCTTATCCGTGCTCTTTTCAAATGGACCTACAACTTTTGAACTCACGGGTTATCTGAACCTTGCTTTTAAGACGTAGACCGAACAAGGTTCAAGTTGGGTTTATCTCTCAACGAGAAAGAGGCATCATAACAAATTGATGGAATGCCGATTTGACACAAACACACAACTTAAATGATATATTTTAATTTAAAATATATATTCACGCCTTACATTCTCATTAGAAATCATGTGTAAACTAATAATAGATGATTTGGTACATTTCTTCGGATTTTGTACCTCATATTTTCCTGTTTTCTTTAGCATTGCGTCTTACTACCCGTTCGGATTACACACTTATGTACTAATTACGCTAGTGGTTTTAGGGATTAGAAAGATTATATTCAAAGGAAATGTACACGCAATTGCGGGGAGGGAGTGTGGGAAATTTTTTTGGAAAAACCTTCAATATACCCGACCGAGATTTGAACCTCGATCTCCCCTCCCTCGGTAGTCTAGTCCACTGCGAGAGTAGCGTCTTAGACCATGCGGTCACCGAAGTGTATACAATTTCCTGTTCGCTTGAAAAGTGGATTTGATTTTGTTTCCAAAGAAGTTAATAATTTTCAGTTTTGTTTTTAAAATATTTAAAAGTATTGATAAATGTAGGCCTATTTACTCGTAACTTAATTGACTTTGAGGTAGCTTCTATTTTCCCATTTTATTAGCTTGTATCCTTTTAATAGACCGGTCCAGTATTACTAGTTTTAAAATAGGCTACATAATACGTTTTACATTATACTAATATAAAGCCACATGGCTGACTCACTCACCAACATTAATGTTTACCCACTTCCAGATGAGATAGAAATTTGAAATTTGGCAAATTTAAAGCTTTTAGCCTGTAATCGGCGAAATAATTCCAAAAAGTTAAAAATTATAATTATTAAACCCCGAAAAAAAATTCAAAAGGGTGGAGCAACTTTAAAGTCGGTGCGGACCTTTCTTTGGAGGTCTCTTGTGGCTAAACGGTAAGAGCTATCAAAAAACAGCTCTGGAATTACATTAGTTTACATCCACTTGGGAAAAAAACGTAATGGGTGTTTGGGGGCGTAGCCCCCAACGAGCAAAGCGAGTTTAATTGATATAGTTAGAATTTAGTGATGTCACTTTTATGTGTTTTGGTTCAGACAAAATGCTTTAAAGGAGGCTGTGTGATTTATTTAAATTTTGACTAAGACATGAAGTTAATAATTGAACCAAAGAATGTAAAATTTGGAAATGATCCATCCCTGTTCCGTTAGTGTAGGAAAAATACAAATGTTACAAATCATTATATTTATGTCTGTAGCTCTTAAACCTCCCTATTAATGGACGAATTGAAACAAGGTACAATATAGCAACCAAATTCGTTTAGCTTGATTTATAGTTAAGAATAGTTTTTACTATAGCTCTTTACTATACATGACATGTACAGGGCCGTCTTGAAAAGGAGGGGGAGGGGGGGCAGGGTAGGCAATTGCCTAGGGCGGCAAAAATGATATATTGTATTTTTTGTTTTTAATTTATTTATCGCCCATTGGAATGTATAGCTTTAAAATTAGTATTTGAATGGTAAAGAGTTTAAATCTGTCCAATTTTCTACTGTAAACTATTTTCCAGAAGTTTTTTGTTGAAAAATTAATATAAAACTAACTTAAAATCCGGTTGATTTATTTTCTTTCGTTTGTTTTCGGAATTAATCAAAATAAAGGAAAGAGTTGAGGAGCTGGTGACGCAAGCTAACCTGCACAGGTAGTGAGTGAACGGTCTGTAAGGTCAAGAATGACGTGGGCGAACAGTAGATACAAACAATTCATTGTTCTTTGATGTAACACTAATATTTTTCCTTATTCAAACAGGTTAAAAAATATGTTTTTTTTTTATGTTTTGAGAGGGGAGGGCGGCAAGAGGCCACGAGCCGGCCCTGTAAACATATAGCCTCGTATTAAAATACTTTTTTTTAAATAACAAATCTTACTTGATCAACATTTATTTATTCATACATCAGGTCATGTGTTATTAAACAAGAAGGCCAAACATCAGGTGGTATGGACCGCATTATAAACAGAAATTATGTTAAATTTAAATGGAATAGGATCCCACTTCGGTGGTAGAATAGTCTAAGGCATCATTCTCATGTTAGACTGGTCTGCTGGAGACTGAGAGATCGGGGCTCGAATGCTGGTTGGTTCTACTGATAGTGGTTTTCCTAAATGTTTTCACACTCTCCTTTCACGCAAATGCGAGTATATTACCTCTAAAATGCTTCCTTCCTCATCTCTGCTCCATTAGAGTCATTATTATTTATGTGTAGAGCCCAAACAGGTAGTAAGACGCACTGATAAAAAAATGTATAAACAATGGAATAGAAATAAGATAATTATGTACACTTTTCAGGTTTTTACTTGTAAGGTTTAGTAAATATTAGTTTTCTTAATCATGTAGGAAATTGCATTTATTAATCTATAAATGTGAATGCATTGATGGTCACTAGGATGTTTTTTACTTGGTACTACACTAGGGTCTGACATCTTAGCTCAGTCGGTAGCGTGTTTGTCTATTGAATCAATGGTCCCAGGTTCGACCAGCATGGCCGAAAAGCTTATCATTGGTGAAATTTGGACTTACCCTTTCACTTGATGAATTAACGGTCGGGGACTGGGTGTTGTGTCTCTTCTAGATTTAAGTTAGTTTATAAGTCGATTCAAAAAATGCACGCTAAATACCTCAAATAAAAATCTACTATACAGTGTGTCTTATAATGGAGAATTTACACTTTGGAAAGCATAGCCATTCATAGTGGAAATACACTCTGCATTAAATTATGGTGATGACAAATAAGACAATAGAAGAGGTTATAAATCCTAATATGGCTACCGATACTTGATTACTTCCCGTACTAAATCCAGGCTTCCTTTCCGTTTTCAAAACTAACGGCTCATCAAGGACAAAATAAAAGAATATGCCACTGGCGTAAACTCATGTGAAAATGTTGAGTTGTTTCATATTATATAATGAGAAATGAAGGGGGAGGGGGGCAACCAACAATTAGTGTGCCAACAATTAGTACACCAACACATTCCCTTTAATTGACAACACAATCAAAACGGGTTCTAAAGAAAAAGATTCAATTACGTTTAAATACACATCTTGGATCACTATGCTGCGACACATTCACTTGTCCCACTTCAGACAATGTTTGTATTTTCAAAAATCTATCATGACGTAAAGGTAAAGTAGATCTTTAAGCATAAATGGCCTTTAAAAGTACAATGCTATCACCAGCGACCTGAACATGTTTAGATACAACCGTGATAACCACTGTTATTGGTGCGTTATGTCCTTGGCACGTGAATATCAGCTTCAGTAACAATAATACTGTATACCATGCTGCCAGAGTTGATTTATTTGACGATCCCACATGAGTTGTAGCTTGTAAAATGTAATTAGGAATTTCTTTAGATGTATATTTAGTATTTTGGGAGTGCTGATTAAACTAGACGTAAAAGCTTCATTTTCCAAGGATAGTTTTTTTTAGCACCACGACTTTCTACCCGTTCGGGTCATACGCCTTCCAAAGATTGTAAAAGTTCCTTAAAATTGCCCGAGTTGCTAAAAGTATGTGAATATTCATAATGGATTAGAGGACCAAACAAAAAGAATATGACACCGAAACTAAACCTCATAGTCAATCCAATATATTGCGACCTTGACACTTTAAACTTGATTCCCTTTCACGTCGGATGAAACAAACACATAAAACATGAAACATGCATCATAGGTGATTGAACAATTGTTAACAAGTGATTCCTTTCAGACCGAGTGGAGCATGACACATTGCTGTATGCAGCATGTTCCACGTGCTACACCGTGATGGGGTGGACTGGTTCATTGTTCATTGTTCCATGTTCCACGTGCAGCAAGCGTTTAGTTGTTGTTGAGTCGGCAATCTATAGGGATCTTTCTTACCGTTCATTACACAATGCATGATGACCAACACTTTAATATTGCTTTTGTAAGTATCATTGAAAAATAACCCGCCTCGGTGGCGTAGTTGGCTAACGCGCTTGTCGTGTTGAGCTCGACTGCTGAGGACGGGGAGATCGAGGTTCGAATCTCGGTCGGGTGAACTAGGGGTGGGTTTTTCCTAAATGGTTTTCCACTCTCGCCCACGCAAATGCGGGTTCACTTCCTCTAACTCAACCTTCCCAATTCCTAGTCCATTAGAGTAATATTAGTACTTAAAGCGTATAACCCGAACTGGTAGTAAGACGCGGTGCTAAATATTATTATTATTATTCATTGAAAAATATCCGGAAATTTATGATTACACATGGAAGAATTATTCCAAGGCACATTCAATAGACAAGCTGTGGGAGGAAATGGCAAGAAAGGTGCAAGAGAAACTAAAAGAAAATTACACAGGTAAACTATAGTCTAAAAATTAATAATGTAGGAAACAAATCACATCTTTCGTCTTCTAATAATTGCCTCTCACACTCCATCACAAGACTCCCCACGATTCACTCCAGAGGGAGGAGGGGGAGTAAAGAAAAGCTAGAAAGCCATGGACGCCGGGTACACTATATCATCTGAACCGTCGCTCTAGTTAACACAAGGTAAATGAACATGATAGGAGACACTTGAAAGCAAAGATATGAATGCATATTAATAAATTAGTTTAATGTTATTGAGGCAGAAAAAGTACATAAAGCATTTTCAGAACACAAACCAATATAAACTGAAATGGCTCATAGACTTGACCAAGGTGATTAATTACACAGGTTGCTGAGTAACAAATACTCTCTGAGAGAGATTGCTGTGAAGCGCCAGCGAATTTGAAAAACAGGCTAAGCTCATGCTTAATTTGAGAGACTCCAGTCCCCTTTTAATATGTATTGCCAGGCTAGCACTAAATAATAACAATAATAGTAATGATCATACTAAAGAATAACTAGTAACATCTAAAGATTAGCAAGCTATTACACAAACGCAGGAGCGAAAGGCCCCTACTCTTGTTGTGCGACCTCTAGTGACCGTTCCCAGACCGAGAGCACCCCTTGGAAGGGAGGCAGAGTGATCTAGCGGCAAGCGCACACACTACGCAACCCCTACCCCCTTTCCCCTCGAGCCAACCCCCCCCCCCCCCCCGGTCCTCTAAATGGTTCCAATTCCCCCCCGGAAAACCCCCGCCACCAGTCCACTATTTCTAAAAAATCTAAAAGAACCCCCAATCACAAA